>BDDA01000423.1:80143-101576 GCA_001662385.1 Chlamydomonas asymmetrica | reverse complement strand
GTCGCTTGATGAAGGTCATTGATGCCAACAAGGTCGTGGACTCCACCACCAACAAGGTTGTGGATTCCTCCACCAACAAGGTCGTTGATGACAGCAGCGCACAGGGTGCAACGACCCAGAAGGTGCTGGACGACCGCCGCCGTCACCTGATGAAGGTCGTTGATGCCAACAAGGTCGTGGACTCCACCACCAACAAGGTCGTGGACTCCACCACCAACAAGGTCGTGGATTCCTCCACCAACAAGGTCGTTGATGACAGCAGCGCGCAGGGTGCAACGACCCAGAAGGTGCTGGATGATTGATTCAATACCCACTGCTGATGACGCTGAAGGTGAGCGACACAACAGGGCGAGTGCAGTGTCGAGATGGCACTATGTGTTGGCCGAGCTGGGTGGGTGGCACGCACCGCGGGAGTGCTTGCCCTGAGGCCAGGGATTCGTTTGCTGCATGCACACTGCAGCTGCAATGGAATGTGCATCGCTTGCATGTATGCACACGCCGCATGCCCATATGCCCATGCAGATGCACTGCTAACGCATGCATCCAAGCTCCCGAGCACACAACTTGGTGCGTATGAGCATGCGCTCTTACACACACATGCGCATGCAGCGTCTGCAACCCTCAAATCACACGTGCTTACTGACCAGGATTCCGCATTTGTCCTGGATTCCCATGCGTCCAGGTGCTTCAGCGCATGAGGCTGAGCCTGAGCTTTGCACAAGCCCCTTGCTGATGCCTGCTGGCCTCATCAGGGCTGCGCTGTGAAAGATCGGACGGAGCAACACGCACGCCGCCGTCGGGTGCCTGCACTGGGCTTTCGGGCTGAGCCATCATTATGCCGCGACCTGCAGGTGCAGGGCCTCGCGATTCACTGAGCATACAAGATGTACGGTGTGCAGGGCGTGGCGACATATGTCATATGTGTGTGCGAATTGCCCTCCTGGGCATGCTTGGTAAGAGGCGTAGGAAGGCATTGCCTTCTGACGAGCAGCATGCATCCCATATCCCCACGCACTCAAAAGTGTAAACTTACCCAGTGTGGAACGCTACAGGACAATCCCTGGCAAGCTAATGCATGTTGCCACATGACTCTGCTGGCTGATTGAAAGCTGGTACAGAAATGATGCAAGAAAAATCGCCATAATAAACTCCGTGCTGCTCTGAGCCGTTTTAGGTGCCACGGCAGGCGCATGCGGCATGCCGATTGGAGTAAACTATGCCAAGTGCCAAAGCATCCTCCCTTTCTGGAGTACATTGTAGTGTCGTTATGTGGCATACCTCATGTCCTCTTCATTGCGTGCCCTTTTCTTCACGTGCATTCATGATTGGCATCACCGTATCCTGAACGAGCACCGCGTCGCATGACAGCGACTACTGGAATGCGGTGCTCTGTGTGGTGCAGACTTGCATGGCACAAGGGCCCCACGTGTCGCCATGCATGTGCATGCGCTCTGCGTGCATCATGCCAGCGCGCTGTGCATACGTGTTGCGCTGCTGGCATGTGCGTATGGCACGCGCCGCGCAGGTTCCATGCGAGCAGCTGGGAGGGCGACCCGGACCTGCAGATCATCGTGCCGACACCGTTTATCGAGCCTTTACCTCAGTTGCTTACGCGACATGGTGGCGGTTTTCGCCAGGCCATTACTGCGTTGAGCATGTGCATGCAGCTTGTATACACATTGGATAGGTGGCATGGCTGTCGGTGAAAATGAGAACGAACCACAATGCCCCCATGCAGTGCGTGTATGGTCCCAGAAGCACCCCAAAGAACCAAGAACCAGCTGGTACCAATTGACTACCGCGGCAATCAATAAGCCAACGCTCGATTGAGCACCAGGACTTTGCCATGAACTGCGGTGGCGGGACGTGGCCATGTATCATGCCATGATTCATCACTGTGAGGATACTAGCATACTGACCATCACTCACCAGCGAGCATGCGTGTTGGTGTGCGGGTGTGCGACTGCCAGCTGCCTGTCAGCCCCGGCAAGTTGAAGTACCACACGTGACAGGCATACTCAGGTGTTCAACTGGTGTAACACAGGCACCTGCTGCACCTCAACTCTATGCACAAGTGTTTCGCTTCCACTCTGTTCATGGCCTGTTAAACGATGTCCCTGCATTGCCGGTCCCTGCGCACTGGGTTGTGCTGTGGGGTGTGCTTGAGGCTGACACAGGTGTGTGCTTGCTGGTGTAAGCCTGGCAAAATACTTCACCCAGTTCACGTTTTCAGTCAGTGATTCAGGCCTGTGAGCTTACGTCAACAATTGCCCACCAGGCACAGCGATACGGGCAACACAGAAGCAAACACTGCGCGGGTTGTGAGAGTCGGAGGCCAGTAGGTCAACTGTTGGAGCAAGATGGCTTGCCCCAGAGAGCTTATCATTGAACCAAGGCCATCATAGAAGCAGCGATGCAGCCTGCAGTTTGGTGGCAGTTTGGCCTGCACCGGCAGTTTGGCCTTGACCCTCCACAGTTTGTATCAACTTCTATATATTATAAATACCCGCACAAGCTTGTGATATGTAAGCTTCTCCGTTCTTGCTCTTCACACACACGCACTTGGCTCCAGACAAGTCACGTACCCTTCACACACGCTGGGCCACAAGCAACCTCTTGTGCCACAGAAAAAAACGCACCCATCTGTTGCAGGTGAGAAATTTGCATATCGTTGCAGCGATATATTTTTGCTGCTGTGCTTACTGCCTCAGCAGTTGGGAACAACCCTGCACATTCAGCCCAGTTCAGGCGAGCGGCAGGCAGCCTTCACTTGCTACGGGCAGACCCCGTTCCCGGCTTGAGCGCACCAAACAGAAGCTGGCATCCATATATGAACGCTTTGAGGTCTGGAAACTGCTGAGCGCCTGTCACATGTTGCCTTGCTGCTCATACAGGCTTCTGACGGAACCACCAAGGCGAACGCCTGCCACTTTCAGGAGACTGCCTTCCACCTCCACCTAAACCACGTGTTAACCTGCTCAACATCCCCTTGGAAACTGCCTGGGGGAACCCCTGGTCCTTCTTCGCCGCCTGCCTGCCTGATACAGCAATATGCTGGCTGCACAACGGAAGCCATTTTCAGCTTCGCACGCCCTCCTGTGTGGCCTGGTGCTCCTGCTCACGTTGCTCCTGACGATGCCAAGCCACGTAGCAGCTGGTCGAGGCACACCACAGCCCTTGGTCAACTTGGCCACTGACGCGCCGCTTGCAGCCAACACGACTGCCAACGCGACTGCCAACGCCACTGCAACCGGGCACATAACTGCAAAGAAGGTGATCGATGAGCCCTGGAAGAAGAGGAAAGCACCTATCAAAAAGTCTCATGTGAAGACGGCGTCAGCTGCTCCCCCAGCCACCCCGCCAGCGTTCAAGGTGCTGAGAGTCATAGACGCCGACTACTGAAGTAACCACCTGACCATACGCTGGGCTGATGCAGGCTCCGTATTTGATTGATACATCTATGCGATGTCCGACCAGGCTGATAGTGTGCTTCAACTGCGAGCGACACATCTCCACAGTGGATCGGTGCGCATCCTGCATTTGATGGGACTGCGAAATTACCTGCGTGTACGTGTGAGCTCTGAACCATACATGCAAACGCACTGCTTTACTGCATGTGGTGTGGGCATGCGGCATGCGCCAGCCAGCGCTTTGTGTCGGGCGGTGTGTGGCATGTGGCCCGTCCAAGTGCCACCCTGCCACACACCATATCATGCACCGTCTGCTGTCACTCAAAACTCCTGAGACACAGATGACAAGACTACGCAGGACACACACCATGCAAACCCGTATATACATTGTTTCATTCCTCTACTGGTTTCATTCATTCCGCCCTGTCCACACCGCGCATTCGCTGTGGCTCGTCGGCCGGGGCTGTCTTGATCCTTGCCAGCCCCATATTTGATGTTTCCATTGGACAACGGAACCCACATTGGTTTCCCACGGCCCGACCTTCTCATGTGCTACATTTGTTATCCGTGGCAGTTTATGCCCCGATTTTGCTGGCCAGTGCCAAGTTTCTGTAACGATTTCGACCTTTGGGATCGCACACATGGTGAGGCTACATGCTCGATGTATTCGTCTACTGATGCACGGCAGCCTCGCATGGCACCATGCACATGAATGCCGCACGCATGCACGGCAGCGCATTGTGCACGACTGACAGCAGCCATACGACTGGCACAGAGGGCGCTCTGCATGCACGGCAGGTCGGCCAATCAAGTCTCACGCAAGCATCCACCCTTGCCCTCCATGCAGCAGCGCTGCGCCTGAGACTGCACAGCAGGGGCGTGAAGTCTGGTCAGGTGGCAACACAGCAGGACAGAGCAGCACATACAGCACACAGCACACAGCAAGCTTGCGGGGATTGCGAGACGGTGCTGCCACATGATTTGCATGTGCCTATGCATGGATGTTGATGCTGGCGCGGTGGTGATGTCTGCGCAGCTGCTTGCGGCGGTAGGTCACATATAGCCGCGTGCAATATGCTGGTTTGAGCATGTTGGACGAGACGCTCGAGTTATGCGCACCGCCATGCGTTTGACAAATGCGCGCCTGCCAAACCTCAGGCCACCTGCCTGTCAGTGCCACCTGCACCTTTCCGTGCTTGCATCACCTGCAGTGTGGAAAACGCTGCAGGTGGCGGCGCCTTGAACCACTTGCAACTCTGCTGCCTCTGGGAGGTGGGGCCGTCCCGTGCCCACCTCCCTCCCTCCCTCCTTGCCTCAGGGCAGACACAAAGGCCTCCTTTGCCCATACCTCACTGATGCTACTCAGCTGCCCGCTGTGCACTCGGCCCACTCAGTTTGCCACTCAATACTGTGCTGAATCCAATGGCCTATGTTTGTCGCTTTGGTTGGAGGTAAATATGCAGGTATTCCTGAGGTGTTGGGAACACAGTAGGCTGTCGTACACGCTCTGTTCCACAGCTTGTCTGCGCGCTGACCATTTTTCATTTAACACCGTTAACTCAAGAGTTCAGCGTACGGCAAGGGCACGGACGCCCAAGCCGTGCGCGTGTACATTACCTCTCCAAATCCTGCGTGTCATATGCAGCGCAGTATACACGGTGTACCAGTAACAGGTCTGTTGTGTGTCGGCCGTGGGGCGGCATCGTGCGCGGTCTCGACCTGCCATATGGCTCTACAGCACCCCCACAGCTGGGATACCCGTCCATAGCTCTGCTTGCTACTGCATAGTGCTGCCTGGTGGTGCCTAGGCCTCATTTGACGGTGCTTCACGACATCCACCACCGTCCACCACTCTCCACCTCACGAGCACTTTTGATGGTGGGCGCCGGTATGTGCATCCTTGAGCTTGACGGAGCTAGGACTACTAAGACTAAAGCTTAAGACCAAATGAGCTTTACCAGCACTGCATCGGAGTGAGGGAACAAGTTCCGTGTGTGGTTCCACACTTTGCCAAAGTCATGCCGTTCTGCTGCGCATGACGCAAACAACCTAGCAGAGAGCACAAAGCTGTGTGGTCAAGCTTGGTGTGGCTGTGAGCTTCAGGCCTTACTGCAATAGTGTTTCCAGGTCTCCATGCCATGCTCAAACAGGCTGACAATGGCCCTCGCTAGAGTCCCGGGGCGAACAGATTCTCCATGTTAAGAGACAGTGAGCAAAGCGCTGCCTTGACACTTCAAGCACACACCAAAGCAACCAACAGGGCTTGACTTGAGGCTTCAGCTTCTCACAAGTGCACCGTCATTTGGCATACTTTTTCCCTTTGTTTGTGCTCGGACTTTCACCAACCAAGTTGTTGCTTCGCCACCGCTTGGCACCTGTGGCTTGAGTCCAGAAACATTTAGGTAAGTAATCGTGGCTGCAACCTGCTGGCTGACTGCACCAAGTGTGGGCTCCATCAGGCACCGAACGACACTAACTGGCCGCCATTTTGTGCGTGCCCCCTCACTGCACAGGAGCCCGCGCTAAGCAGTGAATCCTCACAGGACATCAGGACCCCTGTTATCTGGCACACAGCTGCCACCACTCTCACCACCCACACTATGCGTGCGTTCAACTTCTCCCTCCTTTTGGTCGTGTTCACGCTGTTGCTCAGCATGCTGTGCATGGTGCCAGTGCCAGCAGCTGCCAAACCCAACAAGCCTTTGCCCGGGAAGCCTGGGAAGCCCGTGAAGCAGCAACCAGAAGTCAAGCCGATCGTAATCACCGACCCGAAGCCTGGACCGCTCAACACAAAAGCGCAGGATTCCAAGCCCTCCAACGACGATGACAGTAGTGGCAAGGCATCAAGCGAGCCTGGCACAAGGAGGATGTTGAGGCGTCGTTCGTAGGTCAGTGCGTGGTGCCTCTTCGGGGAGAGGACGGCAGGCACGCGTGCGGTGGCGGCGGTTAATGGCAACACTGCGCGTGGCGCAGAAGCCCCTGGCTCGGAATGGCGGTCGGGAGTGCCCACACCCACAGACACAACAGCTTGCGGCGGCGATGTGTGTGGGCGAAACGCAAGCAATACTGTCAGCTTGTGGGTTGCATATTCTGCAGGCGTGTCTGTTTAGGAGCGGGTCCCGTTCCCCGGGACCTACACTTGGAGCCTCATCACCTAGCGCGGGCATACCTCCTATATGCAACGAAGCAGGTGTGCACTCACTGCGCATGTATGCCTGAGACACTCAGTGCTGTTCCAGTGGCTTCATGCGGTCCCACCTTTCGACGCTGTCCTGTCGTCCGGGTGCACTTCTCGGAGGAGCACCCGCAACGCCCTGCGCCTTGAATTAATGTGATACAACCATGCGTTAGCTCACGCTCTGCGCTCACTTGCCCATATGCGTCTGCGATTGTACAAGCGGTGACACTCACTGCCGTCGGCGTGGTCAGTGAATGCAGTGCCGACCGACGCATGCATGTGCACACCCTTTGCACAGCGCTCCTTGCCGCCGCTGGCTCAAGCACCCGTGTTATTCGCCTAATCCTGTTGTGGAGCTGAGTTGTGAGGCCTTCATGCAGTGAGCTCTGTGAGATAGATAGGGAGCTGCACCTGAGTGCAAGCGTGCAAGCGGCCAGTTTGCAGCATGCGTCCGCGCTTGCTTGTGCACCTGCCCGGCAACGTTTTCCAGTGCCCTGCCGCCAGCGATGCAATACACGACCGTCTTGCGCTTGCAAACTGCTGTGTCTGCACGGCTGCACTGCATGGCAAGGCCAGCTCCTCCTCCGTAAGAGACATGCTACAGGTTTCCATTCCTTTGCAGTACGTCTGCAAGCCCCGTAAGCCTCCGCGCAATCGTGCTCATCTGAACCTCCCTGACAGATGAACCTGTGATTTGAATAAGTGATAATGGCAGCAAATGAGTTACTATATATGATATGTGATACTAACGATGCGCGCGATTGTGGCCGTGTGCGTATACAAGAAACATGTACATTGTCAAAAGTGCCTCTGCGAGCCAGCCTTTGAGGGCGTCGTGCAGCGTGCGTTGCGCAGGCACGCGTTTGCCCCTTGAAGGCGTTTGCTGCGGTGCATTTACTGAGTTATGCGCCGTGTGCGTGCGAAACGCGCACCAGCACGGCTGATGAATGCGGATGCCCTGCTTAACGCCCACGCGGCCGATCCGTGCACGAACTGCGCTTTGGACCTCCCAGACAGCACATGCGTCCATGTGTCTTTAGACGAATTCCGTGTCCCGCAGCATAGCAGGGGGGGAGATGCATCAACTGGGGGGATAACAAACATCCCGCCCCCCCTTAAGTTGCTAGGCTCCCGATTTATATACCTCGCCTTGTGCTTCGGAACAATGTGCATGCGGTGGTGGGCCGTGAGCTTTTGCTGGACCGCCCTGAGCGAATGCAAGTCATTGTTGCATATACATACCGATACATGCCGCGCCAAAGTCTCTAAACACACTATACCACAGAAACACGGAATTGTAGCCTCTCAGAGGTGCGGGTAGTACATATCCTTGCCTCTGGCTATCGCTCAGGCCGCTCTGTGGCTCTATGCCCTTGTGCGTTTGCTCCCAGCCGCCCACATACCGTACCTCTCGTTGTTGCATGATACGAACGGCAGGCCAGGGGCGTATTGAGAAGGTGATCCTGGCGCCGCGCTTTTTGTTTTACCTGCTGACAGCGGCTGCATGGGTTGTGGCGAGCACGCAGTGTCGTATTCGCTGTCACCGTCATTGGTTGTGAGCACATGCCTGCATGCCTGCGCATGGCGCTGCCTGCATGCGACTGTTGATGTGCACGACACCGTTTTAGAATCATACAGATGCCTGGCAGTGACGCTTGGCCGGCGTGCGGTTTGCGGTTAGCGTCCACCCGCGCTAAGGGCCTGCTCAGCATGCAATGTGCAGTACACATCGCAGCTCCCTTGGTTTCCTATCCTAGCATAACTGGGAAAAGAGTTGTTTGGTGCTGGACCATGCAGCGCTGTACTGTGCTGGCAGCACCATCAGGCATGGAGT
Organism: Chlamydomonas asymmetrica; assembly: GCA_001662385.1. NCBI lineage: Eukaryota > Viridiplantae > Chlorophyta > Chlorophyceae > Chlamydomonadales > Chlamydomonadaceae > Chlamydomonas > Chlamydomonas asymmetrica. Next base: position 93,154 of record BDDA01000423.1, on the reverse strand, counting down.
GATGGATAACATCGTGCTGAGCGTTGATGTTTGCGCCCGGTCGCGTCTTGGGTGTTGATGGCCGAGAGCCAAACACCACACACGGCTCCGCTTGAATGCAGAACTGCATGCAGCACTGCGTAGCGGAGTCAGAGTTCATGCCGCTTGCGGGTGGGCAATGACGCGCCAGCCCAGACGGATCCCTGCCCTGTCCAGCACTGCAGCCAGTGCTGCCCAATGCCTAGCAGACGGCGCTGACTGTGGCCCTATGTACCATGCTCACGTGGTTGGCTGTACTCAGGCTTCCCTGGGCGAAGGGAAGCGTGGGAGACCATCACAGGGTGATGCACATCGCATGGCGTTACACCAGGAGCGTTTCGGCCGAACGGCCCATCAGCATGCTTCCCGAGGGACCAGGAGGCAAATAGAGGTGATGCACATGCGCACGATGTGCGCGTTGATGGGGCAGGAAGGCAGCTGAGCAACCTAAATGAGGTGTGGAAGGGAAGCCAATATCCAGCTCGCTGCAGCGCAGTGTGTGCATGTGCGGCTTACGGTGGCACAGCACCACTAGAGCAAGCGAAACCGAGCGAGCGAAACCGCGAACTGGTGGTCTATCACGTTGCCTGGAACAACCTATCAGGCCGCAGGTACACATGAGCTGATTAACGCCATCCTTGATCTGCCCGATGCATCCAACACGTCCAATACGTCCAAGGCAATCTGTGAGGATGGCATGTGGCAGTGTGCCAAGCAGCGGGAGGTGGCCCGCCAGTACAGCACACGCCTGTGGTGGCTCACGGCGGAACGATGTGGCCATGTGGGTCAAACGATGTGGGCCGAATGATGTGGGTGAAACGGCGTGGGTCAAGTGATGTGGGTGGAATGATGTGGGTGAAATGACGTGGGTCAGAGGTCATCGTCGCCTGCGTCAGCGCCAGGGAAGGCGGACATCCCCGCAGCACCCTCCGGCAGTGCGTCACCCGGGACCGCCGCCATGGCATCCGTGTCCACCGCCTGCACATGTACACGCATTGCATGCACAGGTTGAACGGATGCCGGCGCTACACGGAGTCGCGCGCGTGTGCACACCTGCTTCTCAGGCCACGATGGTACTGCATGGGCAGATTGTGTTACCCGCGCGCATGTGCGCTGCGTGCACATGCGAACGCACATATGGGTATATGCAGCAAGTGCAAGATGAGTGACTAAGCGCTGTGTGCAGGAGGCGTGCCAGGACGCTGGCTGTGGCGGTGCCGCCGCAGCGGTGTGCCCATGGGCTCATGTGGCTCTCACCCTGCGTGCTTCCTTGATGATGTTCTGCATGGCCAGCAGCTCCCGGATGCGCGCGTACTTCTTGGGATCCTGCAGTACACACACAACACACACACGTACCCTGCAACCTCTCAGGGAGTGGCACACGCACGCTCACGGCGCACGCAGGCAGGCAGTTCACAGTGCTTGGCTGCAGAGCTCACGCGTGAGGCTGCTGGCAGCCGCAGCTGCTGGATTTGCGCTGAATTGCTGATGCATTGCGCCCATCAGTCCATCACTGCTGCAGATGAGCCTCAGGCAGCTCTGAGACGCTTGAACGTGCACCCACATTGCCATCCTCTTGATCTGCGGCACCTACAAGGTACCTTGTACAGGCAGGAAGGCCGGCCAGGCCATCCCTACAGCTGGCCGGAGCAGCGCAGGACACGGAAACGTGCACCTCTGATGTAACATCATCGTACATATGAGCAAACAAGCGCAATAGTGTTGACTACGTAGTACGTGCTGATGTGCAGCATGCGCTAGATAATGTGCGTCAGCGTCACCATCAGCCTCACCTTGCGGACGAGCAACATGATGTCCTTCTCGTCCATGCGCACGCGGTTGGGCCCCGCTGCAGCCGCAGCGGCGGCGGCCGCCGCCGCCGCCTTTCCCTTTTCCCCCGGCGCGGGCCCCTCAGGTGCCAGCTTCCCGGCGCGTGCTGCCGCCTGCAGTGCTCCCTGAGTCATCTCCTCCACATACTCCGCCAAAATGTCCTGCACAGCGCACAGCACCAGTCGATCATGACATCACAAGCAGCGATGGAACTCAAAGCCCTTGTAACTCGTTCGCAAAACCACACGCAGCCAGGCGTCTGCACCCGCAACTGCGTCATGCATGATTGCATGCATGCATGACCAGCACGCGCCTTGATGGCTGGGATGATGCAGCGCAGCAGCGCCGCTGCCGCAGCCAGCTTGCTCGCTATCCCAAGCTGCTGTGATCAGCCGTTTCAGACGGGGCCAAGCCCGAGTTGCCCCAACAGTGAGGCTGTGAGCGGACATATGCGTGCCTTCACCACTCACCAGCCACCCGCCCCATGCACTCCTGCTCCAAGAATGCACAACAATAACATCATGCGAGGAATTCTGCACGTGTGACAATGTGGGTCAGCCAGCTGAGCTCACCTCTACTAGGTCTACCGTCTCCTGGTACGGCGTCTCACTGTCACCGAACCCGTACATCAGCACGCGCACTGCGGTGGGGGGCGCACGCCGCATGACGATAAGCACACACGCACACACGCACATACAACACGGCATCACGTGAAAGCCTGAGCTGGACACAACAGCCCGCTGTTGCATGGCGCGCATGCGGCCTCTCATGTGCGTTGCCAGGCTGCAGGGCGCATCCAGGTTCCGTGTGTTGCAAATTGCTGGAATTTTAGATTGGGCAGCTGGTGTCACTGCACCCAGCTTTCCAGTAGTATTGGCAGCCGGTGTCTGTGGATGCAACCTCTGGATGGTAACCACACATGTCTGCGGGTACCAGCAGTACCTATTTATGGCGGCCCATCATGCCGGCACCATGGAATCATGGATCAATCGCTACACAGGATGGTGACAGTCGTGCAGGTGATGCGCAGGTGATGCGGCCGCTTGGGCCTCAGGCAGAGGCATGCGCAAACTCACGGTCTTTGCTGAAGTCGCCTCGTACCGCGAGCAACTTGTGTGAGTCTGGGTCCTCAACCTCCCCTGCAGTACAGCCCGGGGTGCAGGGGGGGGCCAGGCGGGGGGGGGGCCCCAGCCAGCAAGCAGGGAAGCCGTCAGTGGCCTGAAGAGAGTAACCCAATACACTGTGCCACTCACTGTCTTTGCGACTGTCCCATCTTGGGCTGTGTGCTTGTACGGGAACATGATTAAGTGGGGGAGGCACGTCGGGGGGCCCTCGGCTACCCTTCCCTTCCTAAACAGAAACCAAAACAGGTGTGCTGCCGGGCTAGTGCAGAACCGCGTGCTGCACCAGTGAGTGACGTGCTCACGATGCACAACCAAGGTGTTGAAGGCATGCACAGTAGTGCATGCGCGTCGCTGTGGAGCACACATGTGCGCCCCACAACCTGCGCGCGCAGCCCCTCATTTCACTCAGAGCAGGCGTGCCAGTTGCATCCTGCCCTACTGTGAATTGCATGCGTCTGGGCCGTAACGACAGTCCGGCACGCGTACGCCCACAGCCATGCACGTGCGCAAGGGCACCGCCAAACCGCGGTGTGTGCTGCACCTGCAAGCTGCAAGCTGCATGCCGTGCCGGAAAGGGTCGCGGAGAAGCGGCAACCATGCAACATGCCAGCCTCCTAACACTGCCTGTGCGTACTGCGACCGAACGGTACATGCACCATGGCGCAGAAAGGAGAAGATGAGCAGCGCAGCATGTATCCCAAACCATGCCACGCATGTGAAACCGCCCCATGTTTTCCAAGGCATTGGCAAGTGTCTCTGCGGTCATCATACCGTTCATGTTCAACATAAACCCACCCGCTCACCTGCGGGATCCACCAGCGCCGCTGCTGCAACAGCCTGAGCTTTTGCAGCTGGCGCCTTTGACTTCTTTTTGCCAACGCCCCCCGAAGGTGGAGGCATCGACCCGTCCCCGCCAGCACCTTTGGCCTTGCTACCCGGCTTAGGTCCTGGCTTCCCCTTCGTAGGTACAGTGTCCATGCTGCTCTGGCTTGAAACAGGTGCGGTGAAACGGTTTGCTCTGCAGCACAGGCCACGCAAGCTGCGTCCGCTTCGTCGAACCCGCCCGCGGTGCACTACATGATGGTCGCGCCCTGTGGTTAACGTTCAGGTTGCATACAGAGCTAAATCAGAGTTTCATACTGTTCTTGAAAAGACCTGCGGTATTCGGGCGTTAACGGAGTTGTGCGGCCAAGGCAGGTGGCCTGCGGTGAAAGCCTGAGAGTATGGGGAGAGGAAAGAGCCTTAACCACGTTATATGATGTGAGCTAGAACTAAGGACTGCAGTTTCGAGGGCACCAGTGGCCATATCCAGCCCTGCCTTTCTGCATGAACGCCTGAATGCATCCATCCAGCCTCTTTCATTGCTGGACGCGGGCTCAGGGCTGCAATGCATGCTTATGATAGTCCCCCACAACATCTTTCTACGTTGTTAGGCACCAACCTCCTTTCTGCTTTCCACCCCACGCTTGGCAGGTCGGAAACGGTTCGCGCAAACTTTTGAACGCACGCAGCACCAGCGTGCCCATCTGAAAATGCCGTGCTGGTGTCCACATTTGCAGTTAGGCTGAGGTCTTACAGCAAGTTCTGACTGGTAATTATGGGTTTGGAGCGACCCCGCGCTTCGGTGGTGGTGTCTGGTCTGTTCGCAGCGCCAAGGCAGCCTGCAAAGGACGGACAGCGTCAGCAGCAGCAGCAGCAGAGTGAAGGGTCGCCTCTTGCTGTGAAAGCAACCAGAATTGGATTGTACAGCAGACCGCTTTCACCCCGCTACAGCACTGCAGCGGCGTACGTGCCAACACCCTCGCCTGCACGTAGTCCTGACGCAGATGGCGGTCAACGCCTCGATGGGGTGTCGACAAGCGTGAGGCAAGTGCGCAAACACTGTGGGTTGACGTGGTGTCAAGTGACATAGAATCTGCTTGCCTCAGGCAGAAGGACCCACTGACTGTGCACATTGCTGTGCGCACTGGCGCTCGTGTTGCGATTGACTTCCAGCGCTGGAGCCCCGCGGGAGCAGCGCAACCCTCAGCAACAGCAGGCAAGCTCTCAAGGCAGCCCAGATGCAGTCCACCAGCACGCGTTTGCTTCAGTTGCCTCGCACAAGGTCACGGTGTTCCAGCCTGCTGCGGACCGCTCCGAAGCTGGTCAACCAGGGCAGGGTCAGGCAGCCTCGATGATGGCCCATTCTACAGCTTTGATGCTTATAGCGGGAAGGACGACACCAGTATCTATGCTAGAATCGTCTGACCTGCTGGCTGCTGGCCTGCTGAGCCCAGAGGATGAGGCGCGGCGCGTGCGGCGGCGACACCGCAAGCGTGTTGCACGCATCGTGGTCGACCACTGGAAGCGCTTCGCGAGGGAGCGGCTGCAGGAGCTAAGAGCCCGCAAGTAAACACACACTGCAGTTGCTGCTTGCATATAGCATATTGGCCCAGTGCCACACTGCGCAACCCGCTGCTGGTTTGCCTGTGCTGTGAGGCCTGGTCTCCGCATGGCGAGCATACCGAAACACCATCTGAGCTGTTGTGCATGACGGTGCGCGCCGAGGCGCTTTGGAACATCTCATGTAGTATGTGCTCCGCCCCCGTGTCATGCACACCGACGTGTGCCTTGTATCCTCAGGCACCTCAACCGCCACCTGCTGTTGGCATCCTGGCACGCATGGCGGGGGGAGGCTGCCACGGCTGCTGGCCATGCACGCAAGGCGCGTGTGCATGCCACCAAGCAGCTCGTCCTCATGCTGGGCGCCTGCCTACAGGTAAGGGGGTGCGCTCATGAGGCTAACGCAAACGGCGGCAGCTTGTATTGGTATCCGGTGAGCCGGGCGGGGACAGTGGGCGTGTGCTTGCGGGCCTGTGCTGTTGCTCATCATGCTGCTGCAGTCGTGCATGTTCTAGGGGTGGTGTACTTGTAAGTGTTAATGCACGTTAACATATATGTACAGCAGGTACGCAGCGTGCCCTAATGTGCGCAACAGTTATGTTCAGCCACCAACGCCGACACAGGCGTGCGCTTGCCCCTGTTGCCGCCACTTCGCCCTCATATGCTCTGACCGCCATGCTTGCTGCTGTGTGTGGGGCCATGCACAACGGCTTGCGTGCATACGGTCCTTTGCAGGAGTGGCGCCGCATTGCTCGTCGGCGCCGAGTGCTGGCGGGCCTGCAGCGCCACCTTGACGAGAAGCGGTACGTCATGGCCTTTGCGGAGGACGCTTGTCCACCATAGATGACTGCTCACAGCCTCACACTGCAAGCTCGTATCGCTTGACCATGCGCTGGAGTAGGCAGCGCTCAAAACTCGAAGCGCTTGATGCATGCGGCTGTGGTGGGCCATGCACCGCACGCTCACCTTGCCCGTTGCTGCTGTCCCATTGGTCGTGATCCATATCTGCCACCACGCAGCTTCAAGGGTGCAGGTGCTTGTGTTCTGCAGGCAGCTGGCGCTCGCGCGTGCGTGCCTGCGGGGGTGGCGCCAGCGGTGCTATTACTCAGCGGAGAAGCGGCGCAGGCAGCTGCAGGCTTGGTGAGTGTGCATGGATCATGGATTAGTGCATCCAACCTTTGCCGTGGCCCTGCTCCTGCCTTGCCTGCAACCTGTGGCATACTGCATACACCAGCGATACCACCTGCATCCCAATTTTGTAAGCCTGGCAGTGAGGTGGGTTGCGTTGACTCCACTGCCGAAGTCAACGCAACCCAGGCCCAGGTTGGTGGCTCCTGCCTCCTGTCTGTTTGATGATGACGAACGTGTCACTTCCGTCGAATACCAGACCAGCGGCTGCCCCTCAAGGGGATGATAACTGAGTTGGACATCAGCACCACACGCTTCATTTCTTTCTCTGCTCATTCCGTAGGCACCCACTTGCCTACCTAGTACCCGCATGCCGCCCAAACGTGTGCACCTCGCTCGCTGCTGCAGGTACTACTACTGCTTCTCGACACTCACCCGGGCGCTGCACTGCTGGCGGGCGGCGGTGGCGCGCGGCGCCGCCAAGCGCTCCGCAGAGGCGCTCGCGCAGGGCCACCGCGCGGCGCGACTGGGCCTGCAGGCGCTGGCGGGGCTGCGCGCAAACGTCGCGCTCGCGAGGCGGCGCCAGGAGAGGTGAGCCAACGGTCAGCTGGCTGTGGAGCAAGAACCCAGATTTTGTTTGGGGCACTTGGATGGCTGCTTGGATGGCGCAGCCGTACAATTCTGCTCGATTGGCGCCTGCAGCACCGTGCATGATGGGGGTTGTATAACAGTATAAAGCTCACCTCAATGGACTGGCTTGACACTGGGGTGGTGCGGCTGTTCGTGCGCAACGCTGATGCAGGTGGGCGGCGGCGGAACAGTTTGCGGCGGCGACGGCGCCGCGCCGCGCGTTGCGCGACTGGCGCCGTGTCGTGGCTGCCTGCGGCACCGCGCGCCGCGAGGCGTGCCGCATGCTGCAAGCCTGGGATGGCGGCATCCTGCGTGAAACCATCGGAGCTTCCCTGTCAGAGTGGAAGGTGAGGACAGCATGAGTTTGCAACATGTTTACATATCCAATTTGAGTTATTGACGAACGGGTGTGTAGTAATGCATACACTTTCATAGTGTGGGTTGACATAACTACATATGTGCAGCAGTTGTGCAGCACATTGGCGATCGTTGCAATGCACACACCTACACTGTTGGCGTGTACGATCTATAGCATGGCGGCCGCCCGCCCGCAGCCAGGCCAGAATGCACCTGCGGAGCCCACCGGTGGTGCAACTCCTGCTGCCGCTGCTGCCGCACGATTGCAGGACTGGGCGTCTGCCAGGCGTGCACGCGCTGCCGCCAGCCGCTACGCCCAGGCGTACCTGCGCCGCTGGCGCCAGCTGGTGGTGCTGTGGGCGTGGCGCAACCAGGCGTGCTGGATGGCCGCCATGCGCGCGGCGGCGGCGGCGCTGACCCCTCTGGGGGTCACCTGGCGCCTCTCCCTTTGGATGTTTAGGTACGCCATGCTGATTTGCCCCCTGTCCTCCCCCTGCCACCAGACAATCTCAATGTCTCAAGAGTCTCAAAAGGTCTCATCAGCGCACCGGCTGATCACCCTTGGCTGCACACCTGTAGATGACTTGTGTATGCCATGCCACACACACACACATGCACACACACGCTACAGGTGCATACCGGTAGCTCACATGCATGATGCATGCACATGGTCTCCAAACCTTCCAGCCAGAAAGCTGCCAGCGTAAACCTAACGGCATGGTCTTATGATTCATTGGCACACGTGCAGCCATGCTGCCATCCCCCCCCTCCATGCTGGACCCCATCACATGCGCATGGCTTGCACGCCACGTATGTGACGATGACGTCATGTACGCTGATCACCATATGCCGCTGCCTCTGTCTCGTGCGCAGGTGGCAGGCGACGGTGGAGGTGCTGCTGGGGCAGCGCAGCGCTGAGTTGCGGGCCGAGGTGCTGGGCCGCGCGTCATGGCGCACCTGGAGGGCCGTGACGAGGTGAGCAATGTCGAGAGCTGATGCAACGGGCCCATGAGGCACGGCGCATGGCATGCATCGGGAGTGCAGACGGCGATTCGGGGTCGTGCGGCGCGCAAAGCGAACCACAATGTTTTTGGTGGTGTCGGCCAAGATCCGGGAGCGACTTGCCATCAAAATGCTGCCGCCATGCCTTGACCGGACGTGATGCTTGTGTGCGCATAACTGCGCAGCCTCTGCCTGTAGTACGCTTCCGGTCTGCTACATCAGGCAAGGTGCTGCTGTTGGGGGCGCCAGTGGGGGCCCATGACACACATGCTGCGAACTAATGATCCTTGTTTGAGGTTCACACCCTAATGATCCTTGTTTGAGGTTCACACCCTTCAGCACTTGGGCATCCACTATCCACCCAGGGTGTCACATCCACCGCCATATGATTCTGTGCGTTACCGCTGCTGGTGCAGGCACTTTGTGACGCGCCGCGAACTGCTAGCCGAGGCACGCCGGCGGCTGGGCGTGATACGCGCACGCCATGCGCTGGTGGCTTGGGGGCAGCGGGCAGAGGAGCTGAAGGCCAAGCACGCCATGTGGAACACGGCGGTCGCGCGCCATCGCAGCAACGTGAGTAGCCGCCGCGCCGGGGTACCTTATGCTGCAGCGCCCAGTTTGCTCCCATTCGCCGTCTGGCAAATGCGTGTACCACTTTCGCAGTGCACCTGGATTCGGGCTTTCGGATGCCATCGATTTGGGTGTACCTGCCACACGCAATCGCTTTCCCCTCACATCCAATTTCCCCTTCACTATACGGTAGTTTGCACCGCTGGGCGATATCGCAGTGCATGCTGTTGTGTGGTATGTGTATGTGCAGGCGCTGAGGTCAGCTCTCGGCGGCTGGGCAGCGCAGGCGGAGCGCCTGGCGGCCAAGCGCGCGGCGTGGCGCCAGGCAGAGCAGCATGCAGCACGGCGCCTGGCGCAGCGCGCATGGCGGGGCCTGAGCTACTACGCTTGGTGCGTGTGGGCGCTTGGCTGCGGCGCCGCATGCCGGCATGTGCTGTGGTGTGATGTGGTAGTGGAAAGGCATTATCAGTGTAGTTGGTGGTGTTGTCTGTCCTGATCCAGAGGCGGGCATCGACTTTGGTCAGAAAGCTCGACGTGTAGCAACTTCAACCTGAATGGGAGGTGTCAACCCCGGGGTTACATACCCCCACCGCATAAATCACCAGCTCTGGTCCTGATATGCACGCGTTCACAGGAACAACGAGGTCAGTGCCAATGACGTGGGCTTCACAACGACGTGCTGCCTGGCCGAACTGACCGGCAAGGCATTCATTGTCCAGATGCAGAGCAACCCCAGCGGGGTGGAGGCCCTGTCTCACAGCTTGCGTTGGGGCCTCCACCCCGCCAAGGTTGCTCTGCATCCGGGCAATCAATACCTTACTGGTCAGTTCAGGCGGCACGTCATTGTGAAGCCCCCGTCATTGGCACTGACCTCGCTGTCCTTGTACGCACGGGCGTAAGTGCCAGAGCTGGTGATTCACACTCATGTTACCCCTGCCCCTGCTCACCTCCCCTGGTCCACATCTGGGGGAAGCATGGGCTGTTTGGCCGAGACGTTCCTGATGCAACTTCGCCTGACGTAACACAATCGTTGCGTAAGGTGCAACACTGCATCATCGCCCCGGCTGCTCAGCCCCTGTGGTATCACGGCTTCTGCCATGAACGGCAGGCGCGGTGTGTTGACTTGGCTTGTGTATGTGCTGGCAGGCGCCAGTCCATGAAGCGGGGCGCGGTGGTGTGGGCGGGCCAGCGCCTCGCGCGCTCAGCGCTGCACGGCTGGCTGGCGCACACGCGCTACAAGCTAGGCAAGGAGGAGGCACGCAGGGCGGCGGTCCGGCACCGGTAGGTTTGTTGGGGGGGGGGAAAGGCGTTTTCATTCGGTGGGCCCTGAGAGTCGTCCCTGGATCGCAGTGCACCTGTGCAGCTCATTGAGCTGCCGCCGTCATCGAATGGACGTGCACGAACTCGTACAACCTGGCAGTCAGACTAAACTAATCTTGCTCTCCCCTCATGCAGCATGCCAGCCTGCGCATGTGCTCAACGGCGTGCGGGTACGTAATTGGCAGGTACTTGACGCTCCTGGCGGCGGGCCTCACCGCGTTTGCGTCCACCCGCCAGCGCGCGTCCGACAAGCGCGCCGCCGCCGCGGCTGCGGCCGCCTACCGCCGCCGCTGCCTGCTGCGCTGCGCGCTGCAAGCGTGGGCCGGCGAGTTCCTCCCCCGTGCCGCCGTTGCTCGCGCCCGTGCCGCGCGTGCGGCGCTGGCTTGGAAGACGCGGCTGCTGCGGAGGGCGCTGGCTGGCTGGCGCGAGGGCACAGCAAGGTGTGGGAGGCGCTACGCAGGCGTCCGTTTTGATCCCGTTGTGTCCTGTACAGCCCACTGTAGCATGTGGAGGGGGAAGAGGCAACCTACTTTTTTGTGCAACCTACTTTATTTCCAAGCTTACCTGCCACTGCATCATCGTGAACTTGGCTTGTCTATGCAAGCTATTGCATAATCAGAGTGTTGTGCACGCGTAGCCCGCTTGACCGCCTGGTGTTGCCTGGTGGTGGTGCGGGCGCTCCCCCCACAGGCGTGCCGCCAAGGTGTCGCGGTTGCTGGAGGCTCAGGCGCTCAGCGAGCTGCAGCTGCTGCGCCGCGCGCTGCACCGCTGGCTGGAGGTGAGAGCGCGCGGGCAGTACATGGCTCGCCCCCCCATTGCAGTGGTGCACGAGATAATTGTAAGAGGGAAGTGCCACCCATCCGGGTCTTGCGGCTTGCTTCCACTGAAGTTCAGGCCCGAGCCCGGGAACCGGGTTTGCAGCGCACAACTCTTGTCTGTATGCTTTCAGGACCCAACGGAAACCCAGTGGAGACAAACCCTTGTAGCCCGCGACTTGTTGAATAGGCAGTGGTTGAGTGCAGGAGCAGGATGTTGCGGGTGGAGAATGGGCAAAGCAAGCCACTTTGCCAACACACGCACCACTCGCCCTGCAGCTCATGCATACCTCTAATGCTTGCTGCTCCCGGACAATCCAACTGAACCCGATTTGTTGTTCACGCCCCCCTCCCCTACCGCAGGGCCTGGCCGTGCAGTCAGGGCGTCGTGCCGCTAAGGCCGCCAGGCTTACAGCGCTGCGGGCTGTGCTGGGCGGCGCTGTGCTGCTTCGCGCCATGGCGGCGTGGCGGGAGGTGCACTTGGACGCCGTCATGATGCGCGTGCAGGTGGGGGTGTGGGGGGCCAACAGAGCACACAGCGCACTGGCAGGCAGCCGCAGCGGCGCTGGCAGACGCAGTGCAGTCCTTCTGTGTTTTAGGTTCCTTGCTAGCACACACGTGTGGCACACATCTGGCCCATTGTATGCCTCGCTCCGTATGGTGCAGCAGCACTTTCCTACCTATCCCTGCCTATCCCTGCCTATCCCTGCAACAGCAGCAGTGTGTGCAACCCGGCTTCTTCACCCACGCCTTGATCCGCGTTGCCATCGGTGCGGGCGTTTGGAGCCAAGCGCATGAGCGCTAACCCACTGATGATTGCATAATGCCAGCGAACCGGCTTTGCGCTGACGCATGCTGACGCCAGCTCCCACCGCACGCCAACCCACCACTTGCAAACCCACCGCAGCTATCCGTTTGCACCTTTTGACTGTTTGCGCCGTTGACCCTTTGCACCGTTCACTGTTTGCACTATTGACCGTATGCACCGTGGGGCCTTGCAGGAGGCGCGTGCCGCGGGTGTGTGGCGTGAGCGACGCGAGCGGGCAGTCATAGAGGCGCTGCTGCTCAACGCCGCGCACCGCCGCCGCAAGCGCCTGCTGCTGCAGCGCGCGGCGCTGCATCACACGCGCCACGCCACCAGCCTGGCCTGGGACGTGTGGCGGAGCCATGCGGCGCGCGGGAGGGCGAAGACACGGGCGGCGGCGGTCGCTGTGCTGCACGCACGCGACAGCCTGCTGCGCCGCAGCGTGCATGCCCTCAGGTACCCGAGGGGCTGGTGTGGGGGTGTGGGTGGGTGGGAGTGGGTGCACGGGTGGGAGTGTGCGCGTGCGAGTGCGACTGCAGGTGGGTGCGGGTCTGGGTCTCGGATGAGGGTAGGTGGGGTGGGTGGGTGGGTCGGAAACAGGGTTCAGGGTACTGCGATATGTAAGCCACACGATGGCTCTTCAGGCCCCAGCATGCGCAGCAACCGCCTTGGTTGGCGGGTATGGTCATAATTGGCACGTACCGTTCGCATGCTGCATATGTCTCCGCAATTGCATCCATGCACCCTCATGCCTCACTGGAAGGGTGCCGGAACTGCAAGGGGAGGAAAGCATCTGCAAGGTTGACACACTTGAAATGGCTTTTCTTCGCTCCGCTCTACCGTATTGTAGCGGTGCTTTCTCCAGCGCCGGCATGCTCGGTGCGTGCGTGGCCTTGACCAGCTGCCCGCCCTGCGTGATGTCACGGGGTGCCGCAGGTGGTACGCTCAGGCACGCGCCGCCAAGCGCGCCGACATGGCGGCGGCGGAGCGCCTGTACGTGGCGCGGCTGCGGCGCGAGGGCTGCGATGCG
>BDDA01000423.1:16700-79144 GCA_001662385.1 Chlamydomonas asymmetrica | reverse complement strand
GCGCTTGGGGTCTGCAGAGTGGAAGCAAAAGACGCTTAGCCGATCGTTGGGTTGCCAGGTGTGCAAGTAGTAAGGCCGTCGGTTCAATTTTGTGTGCAGTACTACAGGCGCAGGAGGCTTGCTGGCATGGCAAAACCTGGTACGGGAGTACCGTCAGTAGTAATGTACCGTCAGTGGTAATGCGCATGTCGTCTCAAACCTGCTGTCTGTGTCCATGGAACGAACATGACGATACGTTACAACGGATTGACGGGCATGAAATGTACGGATGGATAGATGCCTTGAAGGTGACCTAGGCATGCCTCAACGCAGCGATGACTTGCGTAAAGGATGTGAATATGCCATCTTCCCCTGAACGGGAGGTTCGGCCTCGGCTCACACGCTTCAAGTTCACAGCCTGGATCTAAACCTTTGTCATGATGTGTGTGTACGGTTCAGTATGAAGTGAAGTGGAGTGAAGTGAAAATCAAACCTATACCTGAATCCGCGCCTGAGAGTATGCGTAATTGCGTATGCTACTCTGCTGGTGGTCCATGGCCTGGCGCAGGCCAAGGTGCTTGTGGGGGAGCTGATGCTGGTGGAGCCCTATGCACGACGCTGGAGGGCCATCACGCAGCAGCGCCGCCGGGAACGGCTGCTGGGCCCCGCACGAGCACCGCTCGGCAGCACCTCCGCCCTCCACCGCGCCCGCCCCCCTTCACTCCAAGCAACCAGCGCAGGCGCCTCAGCACCACCCCGCAGCAGCCTGGACCTGGGCTTTGGACGGAGCACGGCCGCACATCCTGCAACTGGCGTCGGCCACGGCGTGGCAGGCAGCCGGCTGGGAGACATTGGAGTCAGGGATGATTTGAGCGGCGGCGCGGGGTTGGGTAGGGTGCTGGTCGGGTGGCCGGCGGCCGGCGGCACTGGTGCTGGGATGCAGCAGCGGCTGCCTGGGGCGGGTGGCGCAACCTCTGCAGCAGCCGGCGGTGCAAAAACACGCACGGCGGGCAGCATGGGGCCCAACGCCACTGCAGCAGCGACTACGCCAGCAAGGCTCCACACCCCACCACGGACCGCCGCACTGCTCAACCTGCCGCCTGGCCCATCCTTCCATTTCTCGCCTCCAACTCTCCTCCCCAGCGGAGGCAGCGACTTTGTCGGCGCTTCCCGGGGCGGCGGCGCCACTGCCGCATGGCCCGCCGCTGGCCAAAATGCCATGCCGGGCGGGAACACAGGGCTGCATGCTGGAAGTGAATATTTGCAGTTGGGGTATCGAGACCATCCAGGGGGGCACGTGCGGGAGTCTGGTGCAACGGGTGGTGAAGCGCTTGGCGGAATCCCGCGGCCCGTATCGTCACGGAGGCAGCGGGCACCGCCTCGCATCCCGCTGATGCTGTCAGGCTTCCCGCAAGGGCCTCCGGCGCACATAGCGGCACCTGGCGGGACTCCGCCGGCAGCCACGTTGTCTACGCTGTTGTCAGCGCAGCCAGCAGTGCAGCGAGCTGCGCAGCAGCGGCCATCGTCTTCGTTGCAGCAAGGCTTCTCAACAGGCGGTGGCGAGTTGCCGCCGATGCTGCCGCAGGAGCGAGCATTCTCGCCACCGGCAGGGTACAGGTTGTTGCCACAGCAGAGCCACCCGCAGCAGCCGGCGTCGCGGCAGCAGGCGTCGCAGCCCGGGTTGCCACCCCCGGGCGCGCTGGCAGCCGCATTCTCCGCCGCCTCTGCTGCAGCCGCATCGCCCAAACGACAAGACGCCTCAACTCCTCAGCTGCTGCAGCCACTACCAACACAGCAGCAGCAGCCACAGGGGCTGCACTGGCGGCCATGGGCTCAAATGGGTGGTGAATTGCAGCAGGTGCAACAGCCGCAAGGGTCGACGCCACCGTACGATATCTTGCTCCTGGGCTCGCCGCCGCAATACAGAGCCGCCATGCCTGGTGGGCATGACCCACATCATCATGGTGGGCTTGAAAGGCCTAGTCATGCCGCACCAGACCCTCAGCCGCAGCCATTACCGCAGCCGGTATCGCAGCCGGAGTCAGAGGTGTTACCGGCAGGATCACCAGCACAGGCAAAATGGGAGCGAGGGCCAGGCGGGACTCGCCTGCAACAACAGCAGGAGCTTCACAGGCTGTCCTCCCAGCAAGGGGTGCCGATACAGCATGGCCTGGTGCAAGGCGGCATGCTGTCCGAGGCCACCGTCAGCGCTCGCCACGTTGCTGCTGCTGATGGTGGTGATTCTCAGCCGCAGCCCCACGCTCCAAGCATCACCGCGATGACTCAGCAGCAGCAGGAGGTGAGGGCTGCATTCGTGTTTACACTCTTTTTTGTTTAGGTGCTATGTACCGCGCCTGACCAGGGCCCTAGGACATGCTTGGCAGATGCATGGCCACCGATTCCGTTTGCGGTTGCGCTCACCGAGTTGTCCATGTCACATGAGCCGGCCTGCAGCTGTGTAGTCGTCGGAACCAGTGGCGTGCAACGGCTGCTCGCACACCTGCTCCCGCTGGCCGCATCCGTCATGATCTGTGGAGGCACCTTCAATTCGGGCTTAACACCTGCTATCAACGGCTGCCTTCCGCCATGCACCACCGAACTGACTGCCAGCCTGTTAATGATGTGCAGCGTATGTAATCATGGATGTGCTTTGCGGAAATCATGTCGCCAGGTGTCTGCATTGGAGCGGCAGCTGCTGGAAGCTGCCGCCCTCAAGCGGCAGTTGGCTGAGTGTGAGCACGCGCTGCACAGCCTGGACCAGCAACGGCAACAACAACCGCGGCTGGACCGCCCCGCCCCACCCGGCGCTCCGGGAAGCTCTCTACCGCTGCACCCTGTCCTGCACCCGGGCCTGCACTCGGCCCAGCAGCAGCAGCAGCAGCAGCAACAAGAGCGTGAGGCGCTTCAAAGGCGTGTGGATGAGCTCAGAGGCCTGCTGGCAGGCGTCCTGCCGGCTGTTGCAGCTGCGGCAGCACGCATCCGCGAGCTGCAGCAGCAGGGTGCAGGACGGTCCCGGTCAGAGCTGCGCTGACGCAGTGACGCGGCTGGGGTGAGCCGCCTGCAGAGGTCTGAGGCTGCGTGACTGGAGAGCGTCACTAGTACACCTCCTGCCGGTTTCGACAGGACCTAGTCCATCTACCTGCTGGTGGTTGTCCCAGTTCAGGATGGGGGGTGCACGCGTTGTGCATTTGTGCCGAACCTGCTTGCAAGTGCATGACGAGCGTGTGGGGGACAGACTAAGCATGTGCGTGCAGCAGGCTTCATTGCACGGCCACGCGCGCAACTGTCCTGCGGCCTCACTCCCACAGCTGTGACTCGGTCCTGCTCACACAGGCGCGCACCGCCCTGCTCTCCGCCGCTGCCAAACTCAGCCACACCCAGGGGGGTGAGGCGCACACCGCATGCTTGTGGCAGCCCCGTGTGCAGACCTGGTCGATGCAGCGCCCTTCCACTGCCGGGACGTTGCCTATCTACCCTGTACCCACCTCTCCTGTG
Organism: Chlamydomonas asymmetrica; assembly: GCA_001662385.1. NCBI lineage: Eukaryota > Viridiplantae > Chlorophyta > Chlorophyceae > Chlamydomonadales > Chlamydomonadaceae > Chlamydomonas > Chlamydomonas asymmetrica. The sequence continues at coordinate 75,670 of BDDA01000423.1, read as the reverse complement.
AGGTATCGTGTGGGCATCCAGGCAGCTGCAACTGCTGCCAACGCTAGCCCCACACCATGCCCCAAAGCAAGAGTATGGCGCCTGCAGGAACAGCGTGTCCAGCTGCAGGGTAGCTGCACTTTTTTGTCCGACAGCCATGACAAACCGCATCCTGCGGCGCGAGGCTGTGGCGAGCTGCGCTTTTTGGGGGTGCGCGAAGTCCTATGCACTTGTTGCTAACTTGTTCCTGAGGAACATGTGTCTACAGGCAGCAGTAGAGAGGCGCTCTGGTATTCAACCTTGCAACGTGGTCGTTGCAGGTTTGTAGGGCTGGCGTGCATACATCGTCCCCGCACTATTGACAGTCTATTGACCCTCGGCCCCGCGCTCATGAGCGAAGGAGGTATCCTATGGTCCGCTGCGAGCACGCCTTCCTTCCTAGGAGCCTGCGTAGCCTTTCTCTGACACAAGGCTTCTCACGTCATCGCTAGTCCGGTCTCGATGGTTTGTGAGAGGCTGACGATGCAAGCACCGAAGGCTGCAGAAGAGCATGGGACATCCCTGGCACTTGTAAAGGAGATTGCATCATTACCACAGTCAAACGCCTGCTTGCTGCTGATGTGTTGGCGGTTCATCACAATGCGAGCCCTTCACATCTGCTTCGCTACGCTATTTTGCTCTCTGCTGTTGAAGGATGAAGGACCCTCACATCTCCTTGTCGGTCCTAGACTAAACCAATTGCGCAACTCTGCCCATTTGACACCAGCACTGTTACCGTAGCCGACCACAAACAAGGAATGGCTGACCCAGTGTTGTCGAGCACGTGCAATGGGAATGGCAAGCACTCATATCTCCGACTGCTAGGTGTTCTCGTGCTTGCTGCAGCGTTCGTTTCCCTACCCCAGTCCAACGCTGCAAGCCGGCCCTTCCAGCCCGAACTGGTGGCAGCAGCAGACCTTGAAGAACGTTCTGCCGGCAGCGGTGATGTGTCTGGCGTCCTTGCTGGGCAGCCCAGCAGTTCTGCTGCAAGGAACCTCTTAGCAAACAGTAAGTACAAATTGTGTTTGTGCATATCGTGAGGTGTGCTGAAACTGCCTGTGAAAGCGGTCCAGTGTTTAAATGACAAATTCATCCCGTTTCTGAAGCACCGAAACTGTAGGAGCGCATGCATATTGCTTATGTAGCCTCGCACAGCACGAACATACTGCATGTCCTCCTGGCAGTGGGTGAATGGCTCTGCTGAATAATGCTGATGCGCTTACTGCGTCTCTGCGGCTAACCGCTGTGGAACCTGCTTGCCTGGTTTTCGACACGTAACAAGGATGTCCTGTCCATGGATAAGCAGGCATAAACCAGGCCCTAGGTCCTAAGCAGCAATTGAAGAGCCCATAACCGCAAAAAACTGCCTTGACTCTTGCTACCGCACTTGCACATGCGCCCCACGCGTTTGACGCACGTTAAAGCATCAGCAGTGCTGCCCGGCTCGCCCACTTGCCTGCTTGTGGCTTGTTGTTGCTCTAATGCAGTTGCCCATACCCCTCTCACCAGGACACAGCGGGGACACGGGACTGTGTTGGAATTCGTGTGGAATTCGCATCGGCACTATCTGCTTGAAGCGGCAACACACCGATGCTACCGTATGCAGGCGTGGCACTGGTGCTTGTGCGCTTAGGAGCTCTCCTAACCTGCGTCATGTGCCTGCTTTGCTTGCAGCCACTGCCGTGTGCGACAAGGTATGCGTTACGCAGGAGGCATGCTACGTCGCCGGTCGTTGCTATTTTGACGCCAAGGGCTACAAGAAGTGCACCAAGCCGACCTTCGCCAAAGACAACACCACCTGCGGAGCCAGCGGCGTGTGCAGAAGCGGCAAGTGCAAAACCTGCAAGCCCGCTTGTCCCCAGGCGTCCAACGAGTGCAGGGTGGCCGGCGCTTGCAGGCTCACAAAGACCTTCACAGCCGTCTGCGCTGCGGAAACCAACAAGCCGGATGGCACAAAGTGCTCCGGGGGAGGCGTGTGCCAGGGAGGCTACTGCAGTGAGTCTGCGAGCAGCGTGCCGCAAAGGCGTCACGTTGCGGGTGTCGTTGCCTCGAGCATGGCAGTCTACCAACACGCATGCTCGCGCGCTCAGCATTTGCAGTGTTTGACGTTCACACGGCAACATGTGACGGCTCACATGCAAGCAGCGACACACACACCTCTCCGCACACTGCATGGCCCAAGGGAAGCACACTGCATGGCCCTACGGGAACCAAATCTTTCCGCATGCACCTCTCCTGTGACAAAAATCGTCGATGTGTGGTATGTGGTATGCAGCCGTAACGCACTCCATGCATCCAGTCATGCTTCATTGCAGCTCTGAGAGGTCCATATGCAGGCGGTCTCAAAAGCGTCCTGCCTCATCGCCCCCTACCTGCCCCTGCTCCTGCCCTCCCCCCCACCGTGCACGTCAGCAGCACGCCCCGCACATGCACAACCCACCACAAGTTCCCCTCCTACCACTGCTGTGTGCTGACCTGTATGCGTGGTTGCCTGCTTGCACCCTGATGTGTGGTCGGCTTGTCGCCCGCCCGCCCCGCTGCAGCCGCAGCGTCCACCTGCACACTCAAGTGCTCCGCCAGCGCCTGCTTGGCCGCCGGCACCTGCGCCCGCTACTCCAACGGCACCATGTACTGCACTACAGGCAGCCCCAAGAGCTACGGCATCACCTGCAAATCCGGGCCGTACAACGGCATATGCAACGGCAAGGGCGTGTGCTGCCCGTACATTGAAGACCACCTGCACTGTCCATAGATGGAGAATGAGAGGGTTATGGGCTTATTATCCACAGGCTCAGACCTGATGGGGCGAGATCCATGCCTGGGAAAAGGTCCTACCGGAGTACAAGTGCCTCTAATCTGCCCCGCTCATAATGCAGGCACCGTGTGAGGATCGGGAGAGACATGGACTCTGCTTTCACATTGCCTGACGGTGGCCATCAACAGCTTCAGCACACGTGTAGAACATCAGCATGCTGTATCTGCCGCGGTGATTGCATGCATGTGACACCGTGTGCGTCAACACTGTCACGGTTGCCGCACCGCAGCAGCCACGCACTGGACACGCCCCCGGCACAGTATGCCAAAGCTCACATCCAAATGTATGTTGGCCTTTTCAGAAGGTGAACCTACCCTGGCACTGCACCATTACTCCCCACCCATCATCACCTGATTTGCAGTCCCTGCCATTCCGCTACCCCCATTCCCCACATGCAGCATCCCCCACCCCTTGCAACTTTTGATCAATGCAGCCGTCATCCTGGGTTTCCATGCGTGTTTGCGATGCTGCGGTTGATGTTATTTATTGCTCTTTTTGTGGGCTGTGGTGGAGGCATCACCATAGGTTGCTGTCACTCTGCAGGCAGGTCAGACCTGCCGGCAGGTTATCTAATTTCGTCAAGTCGCCATCTGCCGACCTGTTCATACCAACACTCACCAGCCAAGCTAGCTAGCATGATATGCATTTGCGAGAGAGCAACACTGATAGTGTTTGTTTTATTACCTCACTGCCATGCTGCTTGCGGTGTGTGTGTACCGTACCGTACTGGTGGATCTTCATCTTTCAGCAGGCTGTGTGGCGCAGTTTTGCCTCGGCTTGCTTAATTCAGCTGGCGAAGCAAAGCTTGGACATGTGCCCTGCACTGCATTTGCAACATGTGGAGCCGTGATTGATACTCCCTTGTTTGTATTGGTAGGAGTGAGCTGGTCGGTTTGCCAGCATGTGCGGGTGTGTGATCAGGTAATGCTGTCCTGTGTCACCTGGACGTACCAAAACATGCCTGTTTCGGACTTTCAAACGTCAATCGCGAGTTATGGTGATGGTACCGTACTATGTTGCTGGTGATGCACTGTACCTCGGTAGGGCTGGCGCAACAAGGCAGCTGCAGCAGCCGGCGATAGAGGCCCCGTTCACCGTGCGGACAGACCACCAAGCACCGCACTCCGTGCGCAGCTTACGCTGGCAAGGCGTCGCCGCAATGCAGCTGGCGACGCTGGCTGAGCAAGGCCGCCACCCTGCACCGCCGCAGGCTGCGCTGCTGGCGGCAGGCACAGCGTGAGTTGCTTCTGTCGCAGACTTGCAGTAGGCGCTTTGCCAGGCCCGGCTGGCGCAGCGCGGCGAAGGACAGCCAGGCGGATGCGTACCAGGCGGGACGTATTGCCTGATGCAGGTGGAGGCATGGAGCAGCCTGTCAGTAGTGGCAACATGCCAGGTTGCTCCCATACATGAAGCGAACCCTGCCACCATGCATGTCATTTTCGGGCTCAACACAAATACTGAAATGCACAATCCGCGCATTACCTTGGAATGCAGCTTGGAATGCCCATCATTGCATTCCATGGAAGAAGGTGCAGGGGATGCGCAGGGTCTAACAAGCACACAAACACGCTGGCAAGGTGGCATGCAGCATGGAACTGCCGTACTACCGTGCTAGGCGCTACGCACTCCACCAAATCAGACCGATGAACATGTGACGTCCGAGCAAACAGCCACCTGGCATGCATGCACTGCTGACAGGGCGCGCACGCAGAATGGATCCGCCATACAATGCGATGCGGTGCACAGCTGGCGGTTAGCAGCAGTCAGCACCGCAACCACGGCAAGGGGCCAAAAACAGCTCACCAGGATGAGCGTGATGCATGCGTAGTTGCAGCATTTTATAAGCCAGGCCCGCCCCGCCTGGAGCGCAGCGCAGGTAGCGCAGGCAGGGCGGTGGTGTGCCTGTGCTGATGCATAGGTCGAGGGAGTGCAACCGACTGCTGCAGGCTGCCTGCGGGATGCCAGCGTATACCCCATCAGTCATGAGTCATGACAAGTGTGGGGCGAAGGTCGGTCGAATAATGCGCTGCGTGCAAAGGTCTAGTATGCAAGATGCAATGGAGGGTGTTCACCGCAGCGGACACACCATGAGCGCGGGGTTGGGTTTTATCGCCGGTCCTGTGCTGCATTTGGTGCCACAGTTGAGGCCAATTGAGTCACAGCCGCCAGTTACTTGGCCAACCTTGACTTGCACGGTTAGTTGGATTTGTATCAGCTTTGAATTCCCATCATGGGTCCATGGGGTCATGAAGGGTGTGGAGCTGGTGTTCCCTCTGTGGATGCTCTGGGAGGTAACACTTGGACTGCAAAGATGTGTGCAGGATGTAGGGGGGGGGTGACGAGGTTGGTCACATGTGTGTGACTGTGTGTGGGTGTTGATACACTTGTTGCACCGTCCAACCGCAGCAGTTTGGGTCTTCGCTTTGGGCGGAGGGGTTCTGCGCGGACACTGCTCTTATGCCACTGAGTGCCATGCGCTAGCGTGTCCACTCAGCCGCTCCCGCGCTGGCACGCCTCCTGTTCCTTAACCGCCTACAACAAATAGATAGTGGCGTTCCAGACACGTTGTTCATACCTTAAACTTGCACAGCATACATCCTGACCCTGGTATTTGCATGAGGCAGGAACCGCAACCCGGCCCGCGACCACATTCGCACGGTCCTGTCGGCGAGGTCGCAAAAGCTTCGCAGGCGCCCGAGGACGCTTGAAATCCAGTAGGGCAAGCTTTGCAGTGAAACCCTGAGTCTGGCAGAAAGACAAGTTCAGTAAGACACAAAGCCACTTTGGATACTGCTCGTCGGGCATTGTCCAACAAACTTTAAATGCAAAGGAGCACAGTCCAGATTTCTGTGTGTGATGTTGCGTACAGAGAGCAGCCTGCACTGTGCATTCAGAGTGACAGTGCACTTTCAGTAGGCCTGCACTGAGGATCCACGCTGCTGAGGACCTCAGGCGGTGTTTTGTGTGCGAGGACTGGAAAGAAAGCCAGGAAAGCCAGGCCAAGGATTGACACGTTATTTTCTTCATAATGTCAAAAGCGGAAATTGACACGTTTAGAGTGTCAATCCAGGCCACACTGCGCTGTTGTTCCTGCTGGTGCCCCGACTGTTGGTCAGCTTCTTTTGCAACCTGACTGGGCACCAGCAGCTGAGCCAAGAGGTCGTATGTGCCTGCTGCTGCCTGGCACATCTCTCTACAGCACAGTGCTGCTGTGCAACTTCGGGGGGGCTCGTCCAAAGCGCCACACCTCCAGCCAACCGCCTCGCTTGCCCTACCTTGCAAAGTAAAGTTGCAGGCACACGGAAGATAAATCATGAGCTCGTTGTAGTACTAAAACCAGCAAGAGTTGAAGTTACGCTCATGTCATTGAAAAAACAATGGCTTTGCATAGGGGTGACACTTGGTGCCCAACCGCCCTGGTGATTACTAAATAATTGACCAAGTGACCTCAAGGAGCTGACACACTGCGGCACACACCGTGGTGCATTTAGGTAAACATGTCCAGCACTCTCGGAGAGTATCCGTGCAAAGCTAAAGGTTAAGGCGTTGCGAGGATGCCAAAAGATGCTCCGGGGGTATGAAAAACAGGCGGTGGGGTGCCGTAGATGAAGTGGCTGGTCAATGCTGGTGATGCTGATTCTTTGCGAACGCGCCATGTCTGAGTGGGCACAGCCATTCCAGAGGGATAAACTGTGAAACCATCCTTGGCAGTGACTTTGCAGAAGACACAAACATCTACAAGGCTTCACGCAGGCAAACACCCTACTGCAGAAAAAAATCAGTATCTGAGGTCCTTTGTTGCATCGTTTGCGGCCAGGCTGGTTTGCTGTTGTTCGCATTGTGAAGTACGGGAGTATACCCGATTCTCCCGCCCACCCCCTCTTACATAACCATCCGGCATCCCAGCAGTGGATCGATGGCACCGCATTAAAACGCCTATATATCACAGCCCTTACATGCTCAAGTGAGGAGCATCATTGTGCGTCTTCGACTGGCTAGTCCAACATGGCCAATACATGCCGTCCCTCTTGCGGTTGCGCAAGCGCAGGCATACGACTGCGCCTCCATCAGCTGATGCTTCTCGCCTTGCTGAGTCTGCTGGTCGCTGGAGCCTCCGCATCAAGCCGCCTGGGCCCCTGGCACACGCAAGCGGCTGGGACTGACATGACGATGGACGTCGCGCAAACCAGCCGTGAAACTGCAAGTGAACTTTTCGGGCGGAAGCTGGCAGACTGTGAGTTTGCACAGATTCTTGCCCCAATGTGGCATAGAGTGCGTGGGCTGCAAACTGAGCACCGCTGTTGTATGTTCCTCCACCCCACCTACCTGTGTGCAAGCAAAAACAAGCGGGCGAATTTGCAAGCTGCACAACGCTAAGCTCCTGCCCAGTATGAGCAAACCACACACACAAACACACTTGTCAGGCTCCTCCAGCCTCCTGCCATCCGCCACAATTCTCACACCCACCTGCGCTTTCGGTCCCGAGGCCATGCTAGCAGGTTGCTTGTGAACCTGCATAGCAGACCTGCCTTCCCATATTAGTATAGGGTTATAACGATGATTTGTTGTGTTTTATCAAACAGTGTGCAGCCCACTGGATCCATTAAACGTTTCCCAGAGCCTGTTGCGCTCACGCAGCCCGTCCATGCATTGTCCGAGCGCCTTGAACAGCTATCTTGCGAGCACAACCATAGGGCAGCTCTCATGACTCCTGCACTGCGATTAAACCGTCCTGCCTGCACAAAGCATCCTGCTTTGACTTGTTCGGTTCCCTCACTTTCTCGCTGTCTCACTCAAACGTGGTGGTTTCTGAAAGTCATGTGCCCCCTTCGTGCTATCTGATGCGCAGCCCCTGTCTGCAACAAAGTGTGCACTGCCACGGCGGAGTGCTCCGTGCCAGGCGACTGTTACTTTGACATAAAGGGCGTGCAAAAGTGCACCAAGCCCTCTTTTGCTGCTGACGGCACCTCCTGCGCGTCTGGCAAAGGAGCCTGCCGGAGTGGTTCTTGCAGTGAGTTATCAACTACTTGACTCTGTCCTGACATGGCACGCGCTTGTGAGGCCCAGGTGAGGCCCGTGGGCGGTGGGTAGAGGGCCCTTTTTGCCGCTTGCCACCGTGGTTGCGACCGCTACTGCTGGTAGGAAACGTGAGAGGGTAAACAAGCAACCAAGCTAGCGGTCAGACATTATTGGAGGTATAGGGCAAACGGCTGTATTCTGCATTGAGGACCTTCGTTGCGCAGTCGCTGCCGCGCGTGTGCACAGGAATCTGTCAGGATGACCACACCGCCAGCCTCACCAGCAGCCCCCCTTTCAACCAATTTGCCCAGTCAGAAATTGTATTTCGAAAAACATCGCACAGCACTAGGTTGTGATGCACCTGCGTGCACTTGGGTGCTCACAGTGTCCGACCTTTGTCCCTCTTGCGTACTGCCTGCAGAGAAGTGTGCTCCTCCCTGTGCAAAAGCAAGCTCAGAATGCAAGGTGCAAGGCGTGTGCACGCTGGACACCCAGTTCAGGGCAGTCTGTGCTGCTGAAACGAACGCTCCCAACACCACACCCTGCAACGGCGGCACGGCGCTGTGCCAGGACGGAGTCTGCAGTGAGTGTCAGGAGCTCGGCCGCTTTGGTACTGCACAAATACAACAGACATGGTTAGCAAAGCGTGAAGACACGGCACTTACCTGCATATGCCGGGCTCTGCAAAGGCTCATCATGCTTCTGATCTCAACTGAAATCAACCTTACCTGCCTTTTGCTGGCCCACTGCATTTCACTGCCTACACGTTGCTGATGCCCTGACTCCTGCCACACGGCTGTGCGCCACAGTGTGTTCTTGTGTTGACAGCTCAATGTTTGCTGCCGAGGGTAGGCAGGCACCCCAGCAGACACCCTCGCCCGACGGCAACCACCGCAGTACCGCACCTGCACGTATGCATGTGCACGCGCCTGATGCACTGCACACTTGCAACTGACATACCTGCTCGTACCTTTAGGGGTGTATCCTCGGTTGTTGTTTATGCTCACACCCTTTCTAACCCGGATCCCGTGTGCTGTGCCTCCTGCTGCCGCCATCACGCACCGACCTCTGGTTGTCCACGCACGCAGCCACCGGCCTGTGCACGCTCGCGTGCACGGCGGGCGAGTGCAACAGCCCCGGCAGCTGCAGGTTCGCGGCCGACGGCTCCATGTACTGCACCGCTGCCAAGGCCATGTCGTCCGGCGTCGCCTGCAACTCTGGCGGCGTGCGTGGCTCGTGCAACGGCAAGGGCGTGTGCTGCCCGTTCATCGACCAGCGCGTCCGGTGCCCTGCTAAGTGATGCATGCACGCTCACTGACTGGCACCGCCCTTGCGAAGGCCAGCACCAAGCGCTGCCTGGAGTAGTATCATGGCAAGGACAACCACACACACTTTACGACAGCCGTCAGCTCAGCCCAGTCGCCACCCTCGGGTGCAGTTTCCAGCCTCAAGTACACGCACACTTCATGGCCCCACGGGAAGCACATAGCATGGCCCCACGGGGAGCAATCCAACAGAACACACACTTTGCCATCCGTGTGAAGCATTCGGTGCATGCACGCATGCGTGAGAGGCGGGGAAGGTTATCCAGGACTGACTGTGGTGGTGAAACCTTACCAGGCGGTATCCCGCCGTGAAATTTCTATCAGCGGTATCGATAGATTGATGCAGTGTCTCATGGTGGAAAGCCGCTTGGCGTCTGCCACGCCTGCCCAATAATGTAGTACAGACCACGTATAATGTAGTACAAAGGCCTGGTCATACTCGCTCTTCGTGCGCGATGCATAAACTTTTGATCATTGCCCGTAATGCCTGCACATTCACGATTTGGTTCAAGATATCAATGGAATTCCCTGCACGAGTTGATGTATGATAATCGTAGCCTTTGTGCCGTTTGTGACGTGCATGTTGAGCTTTTGCTGTACGTTGGCTGTGTATGCGTACGGCCCAGGGTATTGCCGTTCCACCTGTCATGGGCCATATCACCATATGACATCGTGTTCCAATCCGTCTGTCCTATCTATATACAGGCCCGCAGCTCCAGCGGTCGCACAATCAGCGCGCGTACGCATCGCACTGCAACACCACCGCAACAACACTGCGTGTTGCTTTACGGCCGCGCATGTGCGCACGGCCTGCCTTATGTCGTGCTGTTTCCCGTGCCGTTTTTGGCCTGCCGATGTACATAGCCAATGTGCATGAGGAATGTGTCAGACGGTGCTGAGTAATGAGTGCGGGGGAGTGGCTCGGCTGGCTTCGCCCATTGATTACTGCGCGCTCCCAGAAACATGCATCCATACTGCCATAGCCTGTTCTTGTGTGTGTAAACCGTCAACCACTAGCGAACCAAGCGTGTCTCCCGTGCCCATGGTAACAGGGCTGTGAGCCAGGGCCTGCCCTGATTGTGGTTGTGGCAGGGGTTGCTATTGCCTGCGTTTTCTGCCAGCTGCTCGCCGGCCCCACTCACCTTCTGGCATCATCCACATCAGCAGGCCTTTGCTCCTGCGCCGCACTAGCTTGACCTCTAGAAAACAATGCACCTTGGCAATGAACAAGGGTAGGGGGTGAGGGGCATCCTGAAGACAAGTGAGTCGCATTCACCTCACCATGCATGCATCAGCATACACCAGACCGTCCAACCCAATGCATGTGTGCCTTATGCACGCCCCATGCAATTACTCTTCAGATAATGATAAACTTGTGACAGCATCTCCCATGGCCGCCATGAATAAGCAATACTAGCTTCCAGTGCATGCCTCCAGCAGCGTCCAGCTCTGCACCTGGGTGTTATTAACGGCAGCCTTCACCCAGCATGCGCAAGCGACGCATTGCATCCTGCACCGTTGCGGATATACATAACCCCCCGTTGCTGGCATGCATCTTGATTGCCGCTGCAAAAGCAGGCGGGGACAGACAGCACAGGACAAGCCCGACCCAATAGGACATGGAAACCCGGCCGGGACAAGGACTACAAGGACAGGGGCGGGGACAAAACAAGCGCAGGCAAAGCGCACAAGGCCAGCACAGCAGGTACAAGCAGACAAAGAGGGCGGCGTCCAGGCCAACAAAGCGGAGGGCAAACCACCTCTCACGCTGTAGCAGGGCTACACCTTGACTTATGAATTCACTCGCTACAGCCTCTCTCTAGGCCTGCTGCTAGTGTGTGCCTGCTGCCTTAGTGCATGGATTGCATCCCTGCCTGGACTGGCATCTCGTCACACACATCTCGCCCAACTGCATATAAGGCCCATGGGCCCCACCTGCCCGGTTGGCTAGGGTTTCACTGTAAGCATCTAGTGTCTCTCCAGTGTGTAAGGGGCAGCCCCCTTACACACGCCCCCCACCCTCCCCCAACGAGGGAGACCCCCCCCCACACACACAACACACACTGGCGGCGCTCCGATCCCGCGTGTCCAAGCGGCCACCCCAGAACGGCTGAGTGGTTCAGAGTGGTATGCGCAACAATGCACGCTCATCAGCCCTGAGGGACCAGACACCTGAAATACCACCTAGGCCAGCCTAAGACTGCACCGCCACTGGACACGAGAGCAACACCTGCAGCGAGCACACACTGGCTGACAGACTGGCACACAGCCACAGCCTCAGCCCTGCTGGACCAGCACAGACATTCTCACACACCTTCACTGGCAGACCGCTTTTACTGCAGCCACGCTCTCAGTCCATCAGACGCTTCACGGCAGCCACAGGTCAGCCCAGACACCTCGCTCGTCATTGGTCAGGTCAGGTGCAGGCTCTCTACCCATACGCATACGCATATGCACACTGCATGGCCCCACAGGAATCACACGGCATGCCCCTTGGGCGCACTTTCTGACACACTGGCTGAGAGGCTGGCCACACTCCACACAGACTGCTGCTAGTCCAGGTGGACGAGAAGGCCGCTTGAGAAGACAGCATCCCCGTGTGAAGGGACATCAAGGCCTTTGGGATGCTGCAAACCAGGTGTTCATGCAGCTTGGAACGCTTGATCTGAAGCCGCCTTTCGCCCCGTAGCATGGAGATGGCTGCAAGCACTGTGGCCGCGGCTGTTATGTCGCCGATTTGTTCTGAGGCAAAGACAGCTTCGTGCTCAGTGCCTGCCACAAAGCTGCCCGCGTCTCAAACGGAGCGTGCTGCCACAGGCGGCAGTTGTCCGCCACTATGACGGCTGGTGTTAATGGCGGACGTACGCCGTGCAGCACATGCCATGGGCTTGCCAGCAAATCAATAGCCGGCCCGTACATGGGGCAGTCCAGAAGCAAGCTTTGCCCGCATGCGAACAGTATGGATTCCTTATGCCACAAATGAGTAATGCTGACAACTGAGTCATACTTGCGAGCCCCTACCTGGCAAGACTGTGCAGAAGGCCAGGGCGTGTGTCTGCCGTATGCGCATCGATGGCCACATGAGACAGCGATGGCAACATGAGACAGCGATACAGGAGCCTGATGAGAGTGCTCCTTGTATGTATGCCCGGGCAGCCCGGCTACACTTGCTGCGCTGAACTTCACCCACAAAGCAGATTTTGGAGGTGGCATCAGGCATGGTACAATGCCGACTGATGCATAAGCTAGATGTGGCGCACAGGGGCCGAGCGCGTCCGCATCGTTACAGTCATACATGCATGCATGCATGCATGCATGCCGTATTGCCTTGCTTTGGTTAGCCATACCAATAAATACCTTTCATGGTAGCATGTACTTGCAGACCGTTTGGATTGTTTGGAACAGTCGCATGTATGAATGCTCAGGGATGACGGGCGCGGCGACGGATTGGCGACGGCAGAAGCAGCATGGAGGCAGCTGACACCATGCGTGCTTCAGGCACCCATGCATCGCATTCTGTGGCCACTTCCTGTGCTTTTGCAGGTGGAAGCCCGCACGTGAACGTGTCTGTGCATTCACAAAGCAATCAATCATGCGCCGACGCGCCATGCATTTCATGGTACTGCGCACGTGCAGGTAAGGCAGCTGCAAGTTGCGGTTGAGCTGTACAGGTTTGTGCCATGCGGCCAAGGGTGCTGTTTTCTTGAGGTGACATTTCAGGTTGCAGCAGGCGAGCTGGCGGCAGTTGCGCTGCCGTGGCTTGGGCCATCGTACAGGTGGCTGTGGCAGGGAAATTAACACGGCGGCGCTGCTGCTCTTGCACTGGATAGGCGCAGTCAGAAATAGGGTTTGTGATGGCAGCTCACAACATGAATCACCTGCTCTAGGTCTGTATGCTCCTCTGCTGCAGGGGTGCAGGCGTTGCCTCCGTTGCTGGCGTGCTGGAAATGCCATGGTGTTGCCCTAGCCTGCATGAGGGCAGCGGTTGTTGACAGCAGCAAAGGTGCACGAACCTACGAGCAAAACCGGGCTGCTGCCGGCCGTGCAGTGGATGCATGTTATGCCAAATGTGTGCAAGTGCAGCTGGCTGGCTAGCACTGGTGCTAGCCGGAGGTTGGTACGCGGGTGCGCACCCCGCACCCCGCGTCAGAAGGCCCCATGCTGCGCAGTACTCCACGCACCGCTGTATACACTGCTCAACCCAGGCACTGTATGTTGCAAGTGGCCTGGACCAAACAGTATAAATACAGCAACAAATGGGTTTTTCCAAGTCAAATATGTGTATTCTGTGGGTATCACCAGGTTGTTTGTCAGGGTGACAAATTATTTGGGCAGAGCTGCGCGCCAGACCAAACGTCCACACCCAGGGAGCTTTTGCTACTTTCGTACTACGGCTTGCCGAAACTTTCAGATGATTTACCCTAGTTGACCTAATCAGGTAGCAGCTGTTTGTGGAAGCCCTGCGGCCGGCTTTCAGGTCAAAGCTGCGCATCGTGCTACGTCCCAAGGTAACCTTGAGCAGTACTGGAGCGACGACAGCTCGCCTGCTGCCCAACAACCCATATGCTGTTTCCAGCAGTCCCAGCCCTGAGCTCTAGGTCACGAAAGGTGGAATTCCCCAAAAAATCATCTTCACAGGCCACAGGCCCCAACCACTGTCCCCTGGCCGAGCGAGCGAAGCGAAGGTGTTGCGCATGCCGCTGCTGCTGTGGCAGCCAGTATTTGGTTCCACACACCAGTCCAACCCCAGGGATACCACTTGTGTGTTTGTGCCTATTGTGTAACTGCCATTCAAGCAGGGCGCGGCTACTGGTGTGAACGGCGGCCCTGCTTATGGTGTCGGTGCGTGAATCATCAGCGGCGGTTGGCATGCCGCGCGTACCAGGCCTAGGCCGCAGCGCTCCCACAACCAGGTATGTTTAATCTCTCTCTCTCTCTCTGATACTTGAAAGAATGTGAGCAGGGCGTAGCGTATCATGCGCCGTCACTTGCACGCACTTGCGTCGGCGCAGCTACGGGCCATATGTCAAGCCCATTTGCATTCAAGGGGATATAAAATGACACCTTATCCACTGCTGTCATCAGTAAATCGCTCTTTTCCACTGCGAACTGGACACAGCACCACCTCACACAACCAGCTTTTGCTCTGCGCACACGCACTTTCAAAGCAAGCAAGCCGCCATCACCATGTCGGTGAAGCAACCTCGAGCAGGCTTTAGCCTGGTTGTGCTGTCTATCCTTGTTGCTGGCTTCACCCTGTTTCACGGAGCAGAGGCCCTTTCTCGCCGAGACCTCTTGCAACGCGCCAGGGCGACTGCACGTGCTCTCGTCAGTCACACGGAGGTGGAGCCCGTCCATGCAGGCGCTGAGAGTGACGACCTCGGCCACGCCAGCGCCGGTGTGGGCAAGGGTCTGAAACAAGGTGAGGTGGGTTTGGTTCAAGCAGTCAGTTTCAGGGTGTGCAGAAGTTTGAGGCTGCAGACTGCAAGCAGGAGGGGCAGGTCTATTCAGCTCCCACAATTTGCAATGCATGCTGGCAGTGCCAGGGCAGACATATGCCTTAAATCTGTGCGTTTTGATAGGATGTTGCGACTTGAAACTTTCTGGCACTGGCACTGGTGCCTGCCTTGTGCTGGAACACGGCCGACGAATGCTGCAGTTGGTGTCCCCAGCCACTCTGCCAGTGCACTGCCCGCCTGCGCGCCCATAGACCTCCTTTGGTGACACGCACAAATGAGTATGCTGCAAGGCTTGAGCTAAACAGGGCTGCACCAAGGCGTGCAGCCAGTTGGCATGTGACACCAGTTGTACTCTTGGCGCGTTGCCGGCTGTTTGCCACATACGTAGTGTGCAACTTTGGTGTTTTCTGGGGTTGCAAAAGTGACACCGAGTTTGTTGCCCCTGTTCAAGTGTAAGCAACGGTGCGAGTAAGTAGGAGTCATATAGGCCTGCTGCATGCCAATTTGTCCAACACGGTTAACCCGCAACCGCCCGCCTGGCGAACACTTTTTTTCCAGGTCACTGATTTCTTTTGCCGCGGTCCCTTTGTGATGCTGTGCAGTCTGTGCCCTGGTATGCAACTCGACAAACCCCTGCAAGAGGCCCGGAACCTGCTACTTCGACAGCTACGGCGTCAAGAAATGCACCAGGGGGACGTTCGCGCCAGACAACACCACGTGCGGACCAGGAGTTTGCCGCACTGGAACCTGCAGTGAGTTCAGACAGAGATCTGCCCTGCAGATATAACCCAGGTCACCTCCACGGTGACCCGGGTTGCTTGTTCGTACTGCCGCCATTTAAAAAGCTACATCCTGTGGATGCTAACCTGGGTGCCCAAACAGGGACAGAGGGGGCAATACACACCCTGAAAACTAGAAGTTGTAAGGTCACACCAGGCTGGTTTGACGCAAGCACAATTCTGTCTGCCAGCTCATACATCACTTCTGCCCGGTTTCGGCAGTTGAAAGCGCTGAACTGGTACTGTATGGCTTGGACACGTCTTGCACTAAGATGTGCTTGCTTGCTGCCTGGTTGTTGACGTCTTCAGCAACATTGTTGCCCTTTAAGACCCCCACTTTTCCTAGGCTCCACAACGAAGTGACGTGCACGACACTATTCTGGGAAGCCGCGGTGCAGGTTGCACTGAGCTGCAGACAGCAAATCTTGCACTATCTGCTGCCTGCAGAGTATTGCACACCGCCGTGCCCAGCGGCGTCCAGCGAGTGCATGACGGCTGGCGTCTGCCAACTCTCCTCAAACATGACGGCGGTCTGCGCTAGCGAGACGCCTAAGCCGAACCTCACCCCTTGCAACGGAGGGACGAACGTCTGCATCGCTGGCGTGTGCAGTAAGTCGAGCTTCCGCACCAGCAGGCTAGCTGTGACGGGGGGACGGGTTCTGCCGCAGTTCTGCTGCTGCCTCAATCGTCGCCCAGGACCGCATACTAGCCTGGCAGCTTCGTACACCACCTGGTGCCGTATCCACAAATGTTGGGTTTAGGATAATTTCATCGCACGTCCACGACACTGTTGGCCACGAGAGCTTCTACCTCGGCTGCCCTTGTTGCGCTTTGCTTTGTGGAGCCGAGCGAGACTGCATGCGATTGCACTGACGTGGTTGCGCTGCATGTCCGGCCCGAACTGTGAATCTCAATCCTTTCAAGATCGGTGCTCACTGTTGGACGTCGTCAACAATCACCTGAGTGTTGCTCAAACTGACCAGTCTTTCCTGCTGCCTCTGTGCCCTGCTCACAGCGACCGGCCCCTGCACCCTGACGTGCACCGCCCCCAAGTGCAACAAGCCGGGCGTCTGCCGATACGACGCGAGCGGCAACCAGTACTGCACACCTAGCACACCGCTGTCGTATGGCGTTTCGTGCGGCACCTCCGGGAGCTACCCTGGTATATGCAGCGGCACCGGCACGTGCTGCTTGTACATTGACTCCACTCTCACCTGCCCTTAGCAGCCCCCCCCCGCCCCCCAGCCCCCCCCTGCTGCTCTATCCGTAAGCAGCCAACACGAGGACAACAAGAGGACACACGTAACCACGTAGCATCATCGGGACATGCATCTGCACATGCATGGCTGAGGAGATATCAATATAGCATGCACGCTTGGTATGAGGTAGGTTCGCGTCTCTTGCTCGTTGCATCCGGCCGTCCGTAGTACTCCTTACCTACCGGCCATAACAGCTGTTGTGCATGGGGTCTGCGTAGGATGCTGCCATAGAATGAATGCCGCCATGCGATCATCTCCGCTCCTCGGCACATTGCAACTCCTTCGCCGCCCTCATGCACAGCAGCGCTGCAGCGTTGGCTTTGCCCCTGCTTGCGTGCGTTTGCTTTTGCTATTATACCATCACGGCCTGTGTAGCTAGCAGTATGCCGTTACATCTATAATGTGTATGAGGATACCATCACATCGATAATGTTTATGAGGAGTGCTTGCTGGCATTTTTGTAGCATGCTAGCTCCAATTTCGAGGTCGAATGTCGGCCTGCAGTGCACATGCAAACAAACTCTCTTGGGCAGCATGTCGTCCTGGAGTCATGCATGCGTGCCTGCATGCCGTTTTTCGGTTTTGAGTTGGCTGATTATGGGCGCAAGGCGTGCGCTCGGGCTGCACTGCACAAGCTTCCCTGCCACCTTGTCGGCCGTCGGCCGGTATGTGCCATAGCATCAGCTTATACAACACACAGCTCAGCAGCGCGCGTATTTCATGCGCACTGCATGGATCGCATATGAACATATCACATATGGACGTATGGTACACAGCTGATACCTGCAGAACTGAGCATAACAATATTAATACATACGTGTGGCCCTCTACGCTGTCCCTTGTGCGCCTGTTGTTGCTCCTGCTGAAGCGTTTTCGCTAACACAACTGGCACAGTGTTACATGCCTGCAGCCTACATGAGGCAGGCACGGCCGGCATTGCTTGTGCCGGCCGCTGGCTTATGCGCATCATCATGCATTCCCTTGTCACAGATGCTAATCACCAAGCTGCGAGTCGAATGTTTGTATGCATGCGGTGCCTTGCGGTTCACAATCATGCACCTGCTGGCCGCTTTTCTCCGCCGCTGCGCTTCTTGTCTTGAAGTTACATTCAATGAGGTCCGTTATCCCTCCGCAACAATACACCGCGATCGTAATGCACCAACCCGTCGACGCTTGTACAAGCTAAAATGAGCACCGTGTCATTGGTCACTTGCGCACACCTCCTCCGCCTGTCTCCGGTATTGTGCACCTGCTCAAGCGTTCGGACTGCGGCATTGCTTTTGTGCAACCGTTTACACTGCGGCATTGCTTGGCCCAGCAGCCAGACAACATCCCGCCATTCGATTTGGACTTCCCAGACCCCTGTATTCCTGCGCCACTGCAGGATGGACCACACCAGACCATGTAAACTCGCATACTGTCACTGCACAACTGGGTGTCTGCCGGGTGCTCGCATGCCTAGTAGAGGCATGCTGCAGCAGTGAGAAGCATCTCTGTATTGGGGTTGGAGCTGAGCGGGCTCAGCTCAGAGGACACACTGCAAAAGGCTTGAGGGGGCTCCATATGAGTCAGGCCCTGGCTGGTGGCAGGCCAAGGCCTGCAATGACAGCGCACCGTGAGTGCGCCTGCGTGTGTTTGGAGTCTGGACAAAGCTTAACGCCAAATGGCTAGGACAGTGCTCGAGGCAGGCATGGCAGGACAATACCTCTGGTACTCACATGCAACACCAGAGGGCTTTCCCAGCGTGCATGCATGCATGTAGGTGGTACCTGTTGCTGTTGACCGCTGTCGTGGTGCTCAGCCTCAGCAGCCTCAGGCAGGCCCGGGGATCTCCTCATCCAAACGAGCCACGGCGCCCATAGCGTTGTCAGGCGTTGTCAGGCGCATGACGCTAACGATAGGCATGCTCTCTCTGGAAAGCATGCGGATGAAGGCAGCGATGCCACACAGCAGTAGTACCAGTCGCTGCGTACACGTGTGCATGGTACAAACAAGGATTGCTTCCTCGGTCGACCAGGATGCATGTAGGCCGCAGATGCTGCTGCAGAGCTGCCCAAATGCAGCAGGCATCTGAGCACATGCAACCTGCATGGGCGGAACGGCATGCCCCCTGTAAGAGCGTGCGCATGCTGCCACGGCATTACTGCAAGGCTGCCATGGCCCCACAGGAGTACATGCTGCTAGGACACGCTGTCACGCATGCGTGCATCATTTCCCCGTCCTGCTTTGAGTGCATGGGTGGATAGGACTGCTGGTGCAGCAGGCACCGTGAGGTGTGGCACGGGGGTGGGGGTGGGGGTGGGGGTCTGTGTGAACAGGGTGAGCCCTGCAAGCTCTGGTGCAGATGGTGTGAATGGCAGCCATGCATTGAGACTGGTGGGCGGGCATGCACACGGAATGCCAGGAGTGAATGCCATGCCACCATAGCGGGGCTGAGGTGCTTGGAGGCAGACATACCCGCACGCGTGCAGGATGTCAAGGGACGCAACGACAGGGGCAGCGAATGAAGTAAAGGCATGGAGGGGGCACATGTACGTCACTAGCTGCCTGACATGCACGCTCTGCAGGACGCAAGTCGGCTGGTTGAAAGGCACAGCTTGCGTTCTGGCTGCTGCCCAGCAGCAGCTACCGTGCGTGTGCCTGTGGCGCAAGGCATCCGACGGGGTGCGGCTCAAACGAGACTGACTGACTTGGAGCTGCTCCGGCAGTCACAGCGCGCTGGACACGAGCATGACGTGTGCACGAGTATGGCATGTGCAGGGCCGCACGCACGTGCCAGCTGCACGAGCTACGTCCAGTCACCAAGCTCCTCACCTACCCGCATCCGCATAGCTTGACCATCAGGCGCTAGAGCCCATGGGAAGCGCTCCTGTTGACGCCACCAACGCCAGCGGAATGCGTGCCGGTTGGCGAAACGGCCGCAACAGGTTTGCAGTCTTGTGGTGTTCACACACGTGTGTACCACATGTCACACAGTGAGACAAGAGCAGGTGTGGCGAAGCTCAAAGGCAACGCTCGCTCACATGGGCAAAGCATGGTTGCATAACGAATCAACGATGCAAGCATGCTGCTGTCTTGCCTGAGATTCAGCAGCTGTGACAGCAGGTCACTGGGGTCGCCCTCATGCTCATGCTGGGCCATAGCGACATCAGCACATGTCTGGCACATGTCGTAAAGAGCACGCACCTTTTTGCCCAAGTTGCACTCACAGTTGTGTCCCAACTGAATGTCGCGGGATGGTCGGACTGAGATTCCCGTCTACGGAATACGTCACTGTGCTTGAAGAAATGAGAAATCGCCAGCAGCTCTTGTTGTCGTTGAGCTCTGAGCACCGCCCACCAGCCAGAGATGAAAGGCCTTCATGGACACTTTCGAGCCCGCATTATATTATGTAACGAGCGCCAGCACGGAACCTTGGACCGGGTTGCTTACAATCCTTCACGGTTTCAGGTATCATGTTCAATGCGGCCACTGCACGCGTGGAGATATTGACCAAGCAAGCCCCGCTGGTTTTGAGGACTGCCCATGAAGGAGCGGCATGCCAAGCGGTTCTAAGTAAACTGCCCGTGGCAGACCTCTTATTATAGCTCCAGTGCTACACCAAAGCGTATGACTGCCTATGCCACTACCTGAGAGTGATGTTGTCGCTTTCGCGGTTCGTAATTTGTCAAATTTGCTCACCGCCAACAAGTGGAGTTGCCGCACGGTTTCGAGCAACATCCCAGAGCTGTGTAGATTTCAGAGATTCCAAGTGTCACAAGCTATAAATGGGGCACTCTCAAACGCTTATCCTCACCCTGTGCTGTGCTACCAAGTGACGCCCTGAACACTACGTACCCTGCCTACCACGCAATCTGCCGCAGCCTTCACACCCTTCTCTCATAATGGCTCCACAAATGCGTGTGACAGGGCGTAATGGTCTGCGCCACGTTCTGATAATCAGCGTCATCGCTATCTCTTTGACCCTGCTTCCCCAAGCAGATGCCCGGACTCGCCGCAACCTCTTTCAGGCAGCCCACACTACTGCCTCAACGGCTGTTGGGGCCGCCTCTGCGGCAGACTCCCACCAGTCACTTTCCGCGTCTGAGCCTGCCCTGTCAAGCCTGGGCAAACGCCTTAACCAAGGTGAGTTGTACGCACATCAGCCTCGAACCGAGAAATGGCTTGTGAAGCGCCCATGATGCCCAGCAGGTGCCGAAGGCAATGACAAACACTGGAATGAAACCCTTCGCAGATTTATCTGCACCAACAGCTGCCATTCGCCTCGCCCATGCGCATAATTAATTACAAATGTTGGGCTGGTGCCTGCTGTCCCATGAGTGATTAGCGTTAGACCTGTGATCCTTTCACCTCCCAACCTGCGCATGGCGCTCTAGAACTCAAGTGACCTTCTGATGTGGCTTGGATGGCCATGTGCACAAGCAATCCTCAGCACTGATATGTGCTGGGAGCTGTGTTCGGACTCCACCTGCATTAACGGCGGACGTAGCTGCCTGCTCTGAAGCACTGACCGTCCTGTTTGCTGTGTGTGACGCCGCTTTGCCCGCCCTGCAGTCTGTGACAAGGTGTGCACTACAACGGCTGTATGCACCGTCCCCGGAACTTGCTACTTCGACATCTATGGCGTAATGCGGTGCAGCAAGCCGACCTATGCGCGCGACAACACGACGTGCGGATCAGGAGTTTGCCGCACTGGCACCTGCAGTGAGTTTGGGCTTCTTAAGCTTGCTGAGTCCCCCTGACACATTCGGGCCCTACCATTTCAGAAGGCCCGTGAGGGAGAAGGGCGAATCCTGTAGGTACTTGTGTGCACCAGATGTTGCTCGGGTGGGGTATCAGCCCTGTTCCTTGAGTTGCATAAAGCACACCCGTTTCACATTGTTGAGAACGACAAATTGTTTCACAATAAGGCGTGGCTGTGACCCCACACTTTCACATGGTCCGGGTGGTTTCGGCTGCGCCAGGCACGGCAGTTGCACCGTCGCATAAAATTTGGGGGGCTCTGCCAGTACTGCCGCTAACTGCATAAATTGCTCTGTTTCGTGCAGAATACTGCAAGCCCACCTGCCCGACAACCGCGTCGAGCGACTGCAAGGTGCCCGGCAAGTGCATGCTGTCCGCGACCTACACGGCAGTCTGCGCACCCGAAACGCCGAAGGCCGACTACACTCCCTGCAACGTCGGCACCAACACCACTGGCGTGTGCATCGCCGGCACCTGCAGTGAGTCCCACCAACCAACAACGCACTGCACTTTGCGATTTGCAGGCCCCCTTCTCACAAGTGCCCTAGTGAGTGCTCGCAAGCGCCCAGAACAAGCCCATGGCGTGCCCAAGCGTGCATGCCACTCACACACATGAATCCCACGGAAATTAAACTGCATAGCCCTATGGCCGCCTCTTCCTGACACACAGTTAACGCTCCCCTTTGCTTGCCCCCACGTGCAGGCACCGGCACCTGCTCCTTGACGTGCACTGCCAACCAGTGCCAGAACCCCGGCACCTGCCAGTTTGCGCCGGACGGCAGCATGCAGTGCACAGCGCCCACAAATAAGGCATACATGGCAACGTGCTCGACTGGCGGCTACCCTGGCGCCTGCGACGGCAACGGCACATGCTGCCCCTTCATTGACCAGCGGTTGACCTGCCCCACGCCCGCCCCTTAAACGGCACACTCCTGCTGTGCACTGGAATGACACATTCACACACTTGCTGCCAAATGTATTCATCACGGCTCATGGCTCCTCATTCAGTCAGCCTATTCAGTGGGCCGCCAGCGGCTCGTGCGGCGCTACAGACCGCTGCCTGACCTTGGGCCCTGCTGCCACATACATGGCATGGCACTCGCCCCCCCCTGATGATTCATTCTGCCCAGAACGCCTTTGCCGCCGACCGGGCCCTGAAGTCACCCTGTGCGGATGGGGAACTGGACGACACGGCAGGCCCAGTAGCACATGCTGGGCTCACGCTCTGGCGCCATGGCATTCGCCCCGCCAAAATAATTTCCTGATTCATCGTGTTGGAGAAACCGGGCCCGTGGGGCTGATGGCCCTGCGCTTTGTCGCATGTGCGTGCAGCCGATTTCGGTCGCGGACTCAGTTGGCTGGTCTGTCCCGAGGTGACGCAGCACAAGTTGCTCCCCGCAAGATCACTCACGCCACCTTTGCTCGCTGCCGCACTCAGCACCACCCATGGGCTCAATAAAACGATTTCCCACCTTCCCACTTGTGTGCGCTTTTGTGCGGACGCAAGCAATTTTCATGCGTTGCGCCTGCTGGTACTAAACAGGTCCTGCCCTGCACCTTTCCATGCTTCTGGCTTACCTCATTAGCGTTGTTAGGGCCGTCAACCGGGCCGTCAAGGCAACGAGTTTATTGTCACTTTGCATGCCCCGACGATGACGTCTGCGCACACCCGGATACCATATCTGGGCATTCATCCTTGTGACCCTGGCTCGTTGGATCGTAGCTTAGCTTGGATTGCTAAGCGTGCCCTGTACCGCGTACTCGTAGTTGCTATGTACTGCCTATGTACTTTGCGGCCCAAAAAAATCCTCAATTCATGTTTCATCACCCCACGTACCAGAGCCGACGACTTATGCTTGCCTTCGCGTCAAATGGACCTAGGGGCAGATGCCGTGTGGGCCTCCCTGTATTCATACACATGCACAGTCACGGTCAAACCTAGCTACAGCGCACCAACAGAAAGCGCTACACTGGATTTGGGGGCATGCACCGCTCGCAAGATGCAGGCGGCTTGCAATCGGGTCTTGAACACTTCTCTCTCTGCTGGTTGTTACTGCGGCGGGGTGGCGCAGCGAGCGGGGCAGCCTGGCTGCAGGGTTCATCACCAGTGAGCCCTGCTGCCTCGCAACCCCACCTTTTTACCCTGGCTGTATGTTGTCCACATTGAACTGCGGCAAATTGACGTTTCAATCTATCGAGACACGCATCGCGTTTGTTTGCAAATATAGCACTTCACATGGAGCTGCTCTTGTATCACTTGTCAGTCCTCGTATCACTGTAACCACAATGCAGAGGGCGATTGTCCAACTCCAGATTGTCTAAGAGCTTTGCATATCAGCATGGCGCGTGCCTGCAGGCAGCAGTGCGCGATGCGCTCTCTAGCTCCCTCACCATGTCTGCAAGCTGTGCCGCCCGTGCCTCCACATTTTGCCATGTGGATCAGACGTATTTGCACCAGCCCAGCTCGTTGAGCAGCATTGCCTCATCCTGCTGTGCCTCCAACAGGCATTGACGCATTATAGGGCAGCTTATGGTTCCCTTTCCACGTTCCCTCTGTCAAATGCCCAACGCAGGTTTGCACGCGCCGCAAAACCACGCAGGACATGCGGGCGAAAGGGGTAGGCACATCCCACCCGTTCCGGATCTGAGGCTCATGTGGCTGCATTGGCGCAATCATTGGCGCATGCATGTGAATCGTTCTCTCCCTCTCTCTCTCTCTCTCGCGCGCTCTCTGCACGCATCATCTGTGAGCCAAATCATGACGATGTCTGCTTGTGTGGGCATGGGGTGCAGCTCACCGGCTCACAGCTACACACACGCAACACCAATGCCAGCTGCATGCGGCATTTGATCATGAAGGGCGGCCTGCTCGAATGTACTTAGAATGCCCCATGCCAGAATGCCTGCATGCCTGGTGATGTTGGAGGGCTACACTGCTGTGTACCTGTGTGGGGCCTGTCAGCTGCATGGCTGCTCCTGAATCCTCCCTGTGCACCTGCTATGGCTGCCGCCAGCTTCACCAGCTACGCCCCCGCTGGTGGATAAGTGCCACTTGCCGTAGCTCTCAATCCCATCGCGACGGCATCGCCACACCGCACACACGACGAGACGGGGGTGCGCCCCATGAGCGCACGCAGCAGCCAACGACATGCGTACACCCATCATGCCCAGCATCCAGCATCTAGCATCCCGATCCAGCAACATGGAATGTTAAATGCGCTCTGCAGGCCGATGCACTGGCCACAGCACACACACACACCACAATGCTGGCTGTGACTCGTGCTGCCCCGGCTGAGGTGGCTGCCTCTGCCACCACAATCAATTGACAGAGGTGTATCTGGGAGCTGTACTGTGCAGTGGCTGATGCAAGGATGCCAAACATTGGCCACATGGCCACACGGCCACGTGCATGGTCCTGTGCGCCTGCTCGCACCAATCACAGCATTGCACTGCGGAATGCAAGAAGGCTGCTAGTCACCATGTGGCTGCCCTGCAGAGAACATGCCTGCCTTCAGGCACCCACGGGCTTGGGGGATCGGCCGGCGACAAAGATCTCCGACCAGCCCTGCAGCGAGCGTGTGAAGGAGCGGATGCTGTGCTCGTGCAAGCACGCCATTATGCTTGACGTCTACAAGCGCCAGACCTCACAGCACTACCATATAATGCTAGCATTGAGATTTGTCCTCAGCCAGGGCTATGTGCAAGGGACGTAGCATGCCGGTAAACCGACGAGCCGTACTGAGCCTTGGCATTGCGACGCGCCCCGGCGTGCACTACCCAGGTACTGTGTGGAGTCGAATCCCTTGGGAACAGGCAGGTTAGTGTGCAGCATTGACAATGTCCACAAGGTCGTAGACGTGTCTGTGAAAGTGTGCTGACGCAGCTACCTCTCCTGGGCAGCATGGTGTGATGGGGAACGGTCTTATGGCGACGTCCACCATGTCGCTGCTTGTCCCTCGCACCGCACAGATTGCACGTCCCAATGCATTCACTTTGTGTTCGCTCTCCATTTCCTGACTGACTGACATGCTGGCATGTTGCAGGCCACACTGATTAGCCTGGCCAAGGGCCTGTAGTGCATGTCCTGCGGCCGCACAGTGCAGTGATGCGACTTTGAAGCGGCGTCAATCTGCAAGCGAAGCGAGTGAGTGGCTATGACACAATCCAGCCTGTGAGCATAGCACTGTACGATTGAACCCTTTGACAGCGCAGATGCAACCAATCGTTTGACAGCACCCAACAACAGAGCGTTCCCATCAAGCAGGCGCAGAGCGTGAGGGCGGGCCATCGGGAGCAGCGTGGATGCCATCAGGGGCGGCTGTTGGCAAGGCTCTGGCAGGAGCAGGCGCTGCCGCAATAATGCTCGCGGCAGTCCTGCGGCCGCGCTCTCTGACACGCTTCGTGCGCAATGCGTTCAGCGCGTCACAGCCGGTGTATGTTCCAACACCGCCACCCCAAAAGGCAAGCACCACTAGCCTAGAATGACATATAAGAATGGGGCTCTGCTTGGCCACAGCGTGACGATGCCTGTGCGCGTGCGATGTCCTGGGCGCAGGTGAAGATTGCACTTTGCCAGGTGCTCGTGTCCGCCGATAAGGACGAGAACCTAAAAACAGCACAGAAAGCAATCCTGGTGAGTGTATGGGCGCCCCATCACGCTAACATCCTTATGTTCCCGGAACAGCAGTCAAACTGCTCAATGCGACCCTCCTGCTTCAGCTTTGATGGCGGGCACGCACGATTCCCGTTGTGCAGGAGGCTGCGGCCGCGGGCGCGAAGCTGGTGGTGCTTCCAGAGATGTGGAACTGCCCCTACTCCAACGACTCCTTCCCCAGCTACGCAGAGGACATCGACGGGGGTGCGTCCCCCAGCGTCGACATGCTGTCTGCCGCGGCCAGGTAAGGGCGCTTGGGCGTGCGTTGGACCGCTTTGGCCAAGACCAGCACCCCGCGCCACCCCCCCCCCTCACACGCCACCCCCCAATACACACACTTACGCAGGTGGCTACAGGCATGCCACCTGAACTGCAAGCCAGCGCTGCCTGGTAGCTGTGAAACTGATTCCGCACGGCCTGTGCGTGGTGCTGCGTGGGGGTCGTGTCGTGCGCAGGCAGGCGGGGGTGACGCTGGTGGCGGGGTCCGTTCCGGAGCGCAGCAACGGCAAGCTGTACAACACCTGCTGCGTGATATCGAAGGAGGGCAAGCTGCTGGCAAAGCACAGGTGGGGGCCCCGAAACCAGCGCACGCTCCCGGTGGCTTGAATCCACGTACAAATGCCCACAAAAAGTCACTTATTTTTGCCTGATGCACATGTGACCTGCATTTCATTAGTGTGCATGGAACACACATGCAACAGCGTTGGGCGGCGAATGTCCACCGCTGCTCTGCACCTATGCTCCTGCACCTATGCCCCTGCACTGATGCCCCTGCACCTATGCATGCCCCTTGCCATGGTAAAAACTCTAGACTAACGGTAGTCATGGCTTGCATGCATGCATTCACACCACAAGCTTGATGCACACAACTGTGCACCGCTGTGTACCGCTGTGTACCGCCACTGCTGTACCGCACACTGCAGGAAAGTGCACCTGTTTGACATCCACATCCCCGGCAAGATCACCTTCAAGGAGTCCCTCACGCTCACGCCCGGCGAGGGGCCCACCGTGGTGGACACGGACGCGGGCCGGCTGGGCATCGGCATCTGCTACGACATTCGCTTCCCGGAGCTGGCGCAGATATACGCCATGCGCGGCGTCCAGCTCATTGTGTACCCGGGTGGGTGGCCGCGAAAGCCCGTGTTGCGAACTTGCGACCCATGAATGCTGTGGTGGCCTATGGGGGCAGCGAGTTCAAAGTGAAAGAGCGAAAGGTGCCAGCATCTCAGACTCAGCATCTCAGGGTTCTCAGCAATGAGGTGTGAACACGTTGCGTGTCAGGCTGTCAGCTCCAGCGTGAGAAGCGAGAGCCCAATATGAGCGAGTCCTTAGCCCGTGCAGGGTGGGCTGGGGTGGGGTCGGGGACCCCTCGGACTACCGTTACAATCTCAAGTGTGCGCCCGCTGCTTGTAGCGCCCCCCTCCCCCTGCTGCAGCGACTGCCACCAGCCTCACAGCTGTCCCCGCCACCAGCTGCCTTTCCATACCCCACCATGACCGCGCGCCTCACCACCCTGGCCACCACGGCCGCTAACCATTACTGCGGGGCTGCCATCCGCAGGCGCGTTCAACCTGACGACGGGGCCGGTACACTGGGAGCTGCTGCAGAAGGCTCGTGCGGTGGACAACCAGCTGTTTGTGGCAACGTGCTCCCCCGCTCGCAACCCTGCCTCGTCTTACCAAGTGAGCATCGTGCACTCAAAACGCATTCCAGGCGTATGGCATGCCCCCCCCCCGGAGCATTCCAGGCGATGCATTGTGGGCTGGCTGCCTCACCGCCTGCTTGCCTAGCAGGAGCAACGGTGCTTATCCTCTTGATGCTGTGACCCAGCGTGACTGCAACCTGTAACGTGTGGCGCCACATCTCGCTGTGCTCATGCGCCTGTACACATGCGTACCTCCACCCGTTGGCTGCACTGAGCTCTCCTCTTCGGAATGACCTTTTCCCCGCCTCCCACGGTACCCGATTACCAGTGCACGGTACCTGATTACCAGTTTTTCATTACGGCAATCGTCGCGCCTTGCCCTCTGCTTGCATGGGCACTCTCGGATGTGACGCTCGAGCGCACACAGTATTGTGTGTTCAAGCTGTTTACTTCCCGTGGGGCCATGCAGTTGTGTTCCGTGGGGCCGTGCAGTGTGCGTATGCGTTATTCGCACACATTGTTGTGTGTGTGTGTGTTGTGTGTCACACCCACCGCGCAGGCGTGGGGCCACTCGACCGTGGTGGGCCCCTTTGCGGAGGTGCTGGCCACCACGGAGCACCAGCCCGCCACTGTATACGCTGACCTGGACTACGCGGCGCTGGAGGAGCGACGCACCAACATGCCGCTGCAGCAGCAGAGGCGCCACGACCTGTACGCCCTGGTGGACAAGACAGCATGATACTGCCTGGGCCACGGCCCGGATGGGTAGCCTCTGCCTCATGCAGTCGAAGCTTAGCACCTGTGAGCTTGGTGCATCAGCAAGCACCGTGAGCGTGATACATGCGCCTTGCAGACCGGTGCGGTGATTGTCATTGTGTGTGAGTTGCTGCATTTATGTGCGGCGGCGGGGCATTCCTGATGCCTGAATTTTATGGCTCATGGCCAACTCTCCTGTATGGGACTTCATGGTCATGATGCAAGGACCTGGCTGCCTGCTTGCCCTGCACATGTGCCAGGCCGCAGCCCAGCTGTGCGCATCCGCCCAACTGGTGGCATTGCAAGGTGTCCAATAGGAGCGTGAAGCATTTCAAATCCAAACTATGGCCAGGCTGCTATGGCTCAGGTTTTGTGATGAAGAAGCCAGCACCCGCTGCCTGCAGCAACCCGCATGTGCAAGCATATGGCAGGTTCAGCTCGAGTCAGCGGTGCAGGCTGCTGGCATGCAATGCGATTGCAATAAACAGGCTTGTGCATGACGTGCGCAAGGCCCAACTGCTTTCCATCAACGATTGTTGATCAAGGTCAGCCACGGTGTAGACGTGCAGGCTCACACAGACTGTCCATGAAACACGCTTCAGCCTGCTGCGACAATTTACATACTTATTGCAGAGAAAACTCTGCAATTGAGGGCGAGGCGTGATGATACAGTCTGCGCTCGGTCGCAGAGTAGGTTACAGTCCGGGTTTGTACAGGTGTGCACAAGCCAGAGGCTTGTCCAAGCAAGCCATCTGAAGAAATGCCATGGAATGCAAGACCTCTGTGTATCCAAATCAACCAGGTTGTTGCCGCTTGAGCCAAAAACCTGCACACCAGGGCAACTATACGCACTTTTGTGCACAAGCTGACAACAGGTGAAAAACGACTGCGGATAAACCACAACTCGTCTTGCACTGCTGCATGAAGCGGAAAGCATGAAGCGGAAAGTATGAAGCAGTCATCACCGCAGGCGCGCGCATCGCCAAGCCCAGCGCTTGTGCTCACGAAACGCAGCCCGGGCTCCAACAACCGCTCAAAGGTCCCCTATGGGCGCCTGCTGCTGCTAGGGACGCCCCACGCTGAGAGCTGTTAGTTACTCCAGTAGTGGAGAGAATAACAAGACAGCCCTTTACACCTTCCAGGGCTCGTTCCAGGGGAACAGGGGCACGCTCTCCTCCTTGCTCTGGCTCTTGGTGGCCTCAATGATCATGGGCCACACGGACAGCAGGGCAACTGTGACAGCGGTCTCCTTGCCAACAGCCGAGGTGTAGACTGCAGAACAATGCACAGGTAACAAGGACAAAGCAAGGCCCTACGTCAGCACATGTGCGCTTATCAAGTGCCAATCCCCATGCTTTCCCCAGCAGCTGACACACCCACTTGGGACAACAGAAAGCTCGAAAGCGTGTAAACAACAAATGCACAATCCACATTACAGATATTGTGCATATGATGGTCAACTTTACAAACACTAAGGACGAGGCGGGCAGGCGTATGAGCAAGTGGGAACACTCGCCACATGCGTCCGTATTACTCACTGTTGTTGTGGCCGGGGTCAGCCAGGTGCAGCTTCAAGCACTCGATGGGGCCCAGGCCGTACACGGCAGCCTGAGAGCAGAAGCCCACGAACGCCAGCATAGCCTGCGCACAACAACAGCAAGCCAAAGCCGCGTTAGCTGCTATCCATTCGACCTTAGCGGTCCATGCTTTCGAATTAGAAGCACTCTCGACCAGCGCTGCCAGCCTGCCAAGTAAGAGGACCCACCAGGCGGCCGTTCTTCAGCTCCTTCAGCTTGGTCTCCTCAGACTTCAAGCCAAGGGGGTCGAAGGGGAAGAAGTTCAGGAAGCCGGTCTGCAAGCGCAAGGCACAAAGCCATGTTTCAGTGGTCTGGTGCATGCCAGCATCTCAACCTTGGACAATAGCTGACGTGAAAAACACAAGTGACAGTCGTGCTGTTCTCACCTCGCCGGTCTTCTTGTAGCCCTCGTACCTCTTGCCCTCGAGGACAGCAAAGACAAGGACCTCAATGGCTGCCAGCTGGGCCGTGTCCAGGGCGTATGACTGCAGCCATCAAAGCATTCAAGTGTCAGATCTCTCACCTATCCGCCCAGCTCGCATATCAGGCATGCACTATGATAGGCATGCAACCATCAACCACCCGGGTTTGGCAAAATGTAGCACACGATGAGCTCTACGTTGTTTGCTTGCATCTGCTCGCCCACTGTCATGTGACTTCACCAAATTAGTGCTACAGCTTCCGCAACAATGTTCAAGCGTGCCTTCAAGCACGGATGCGGCATGCCAGAGGCGCTCTTGCACCCACCTCAGCACCGGCCTTCCAGAAAGCGGGCAGGCCCACCAGGTCAGTGAACAGGATGCCAGCAACGGCAGCCATGGCCCAGCGACCGTTGGTCAGCTCAGCCTCACGGAACCACTTCAGGGTCTCTGGGTTGGTGCCCAGACGCAGAGGGTCAAAGCCATAATCGCCCAGCAGGGATCCATCCAGGTGCTTGGGAGGGGTGGCTCCGGGGTACCTGCGCGTAAAAGCGCAAAGACCCGAACTGAGTTAGCGCTGGCTCCCTTCCCGCGGAGTGTCCGGCGTTGGTGGTCCATGCTCAACACCCTAGAACAGGGTGAGGACTGAGCTGATGTGGCGGAAGCTCCTTGCTGTTGAACAACTCGCCGCACCAGGCTGCCTCCAGGTGCTCGCACGCATACTGTTCGCTGGCTAGTTATCAGTGTTCCCTAGTGCTCACCACGTAGGGCGGGTGGAGGCACGGACCACCACTGCCTGCCTGCGGGCACCGCTGGTGAGGGCCACACGGCCAACGGAGCGCTGAGCAATCATAGCCATCTTGAAGTAAAACGGTGTTAGGTGACTGCACAGACCCGGGGAGCACAGGAGCCTTGCCGCGCCAAGCACCAAATAAGTCTTGCGTTGATTGGGAATGGACGAGAGATTGCAGGTTATGTCCAGGGTAGGTTGAAAAAATGGCCCAGGTTTTCCAAGTTTTTCGAGCATTGCTCTGCTTGCCTTGCTCTTGCACTTTGCAGCGCTGCGCCTTCTCCTAGGACATTAAGCGCACTGGAAATCCCAGTGACAACACCAAGGGCCTTGTCGTTCCGCTTCACAAGCAACGCAGACTGTAATGCACGCGCACGCTTTCCACATGTTGCACATCAGGACAAGT
Organism: Chlamydomonas asymmetrica; assembly: GCA_001662385.1. NCBI lineage: Eukaryota > Viridiplantae > Chlorophyta > Chlorophyceae > Chlamydomonadales > Chlamydomonadaceae > Chlamydomonas > Chlamydomonas asymmetrica. The sequence continues at coordinate 44,006 of BDDA01000423.1, read as the reverse complement.
CCAGTGGCTACGCAGCCTTGTTGGTGCGACATGTCATACACTGAGTGGCTGGCTGCACCATATGCTCCTGCCGTACGTGCGGTTCAAGTGTGCACAAGCATGCTGCAAGTGCATGCTGCCAGCTTCCTTCCAGTTGCCGCGTGCTCCTCCAGATGCCTGCCCCATCCATGCCAGGACGCAGGCGGAGGGCTAGCGCAACCCTAGCGGAAGTGAATGCGTGAACGCTGACACCAAATGCGAGTCCGACACAGTTCACCTGGCCTGGCTGCTGCAATATGGAAACGCATGCCCCCTCAGCAGGCTGCCTACACGCTATTCTCCTCTCAGAGCCGGCGCAGCTGCCTTCCCTGTTGTATATTGCCTGAAGTGAATGACCCATATCGCCACATGCATTCCAGGCTATTCCTGCATGCATACGTGGTTGAGGCTTACAGCAAGTTGCCTGTAGGCACCGGTTTGCGCATGCACCGCAGCCACCTGCAGCGCATGCAGATCGCAATTTCTCTGCACCTCCGTGCGCTGTTCGGCCCATGCGTGTTCCATGCACTATTGCATGGTGAGGTCAGGCAGGCGCTTGCCGCCTTGCGACCCCTGCGTGCTGTACAGGAAACGAGGGGAATGGCATTTACTCACCAAGCCAGAAAGCAGGCCCGCAAGTCACAGTGACGACGGTGGGCTTGGTGACAGTATGAGCGGGTGCATCACGTGGCAATGTGCAGTGCTGAACATGACTCATGCGAGCGCAAGCAACACGCATGCCCCTGCACGAACGCCAACACTCATGACCCCAACGTAACTACCTAAGCAGCGCGTGCATGGAACGCCAAGGCGGCGTGTGTAGGTAATGAAATGCGGTTTGCAATGTTGCCGCGCCAAGCACAGTGGCATGGCTGCAGCATGCAGAGCCACCGCAGCGAACATAAGCCTCACGCAGCCAGACTCGATGGCTGCATGTGCGAGCACGAAGGCAAGCGTAGCAAGCGGCTACGCGCCCGTCCTTCCGCTCCTGCCCCGCGGCAATGAGCAAGGTGAGCCTCAGGTCGATACCCGGTCAAGTACTATGTTACATGTATTGGCTTGACCATGGTGATGTTGTGTGCCACGCGTGCATGCCACAGTGTTCTGCGCATGAGCTGCTCACAGGCGCTGCCGTGCAGGCCACCAGCACATCAATAAAGCATCAATGATTGCAGCCAGTGCGCACTCCGGTGGTACGCATCGATCGCACAGCTATCTGCACCCCCGTGCAGGGAGATTCAGGCAAAGCCTGATGAATGAAAGACATGGCCGTTTGGATGAATGCGTGGGTGCGCGTGTCATGATGGCTGCACTGATTGTCAGATTGCATGCCTGGCGGGCCAGCTTTTACTTTAGTACTGGCTGCTGAGCATTAAGCTGCTTGGCCTGGAACAGCAGAAGCGAAACAGCGTGACGGACGTCATAGTACTCGGGAGCGATTTTGACTTCGGCAAGGAACGCGTCCACTTTTTGGGGGTCCGTGAGGTCCTTGTTAGCAGTCGGGTGGCAGGAGGGCGGGTGCATGCAGGCGCACCGGTCCTGCATCCATTCCACCACGGTGTGCCACTGGTCAAGCACACTCTCAGGTTCCAGGCTGCTGCCAAGGTGTGCAAGCGAGTTCTCAGTCTCAGCTGACCCCGCCGGTGACGCCAGCAGACTCTGTGCGTCTATGAACTTGTGCAGGATGGCCCTGGTCTCATCTTTCTCCGCTGTTGATAGGTACTTGTCCTTGAGCCTGCTGGCCGCCTGGGAAAAGTTGTCCACGGTCTGGAGCCCACTCTCCAACAATTGCTTGTTGAGAGCTCTGGTAAGGGCAGGGTCGTACTGCAACAGCAGGTCTGCCACCTTGACCTTGGCCATGCTCATCCCCGGCATATCTACAATAAAACAAACACAGGAAAAGCACAGGAGAAACCATACGGTCCTGGTTCCTTGAATGCTGCATACTGCCGTTATTGGAAGCCCAACGCACGCGTGCGGCCCAGCACGCCAAGCCAAAGCTCACCCTCGTTCATAAGGCTATGCTGTTGACGAATACACGAAATGGGACAATGTAGGTCTGCTTAAGCGTCACGCAAGCTGCGTGCCCGCCTCCTGCCTCCTCGACAGTCTGACACTCCGACCAGGACACAAGGACAAGCAACCTGAGTATTTAGGAATGAAATACTACATCGCAGCCCCTAACGAGAGGGTGTCTTGTACACTGAGGTGAAGTGATGGCGAACGCTGTGCTGATGTGCTCATGGTGCAAGTTTTGGTGCGAGGGCCTGGCCCTAATCAACACCGAAGTACAGCCCCAAGGACTTGCAGTACAATGCCCCTGTGCCAAACCCATACTGAGAGATGCAGGCGAACACACAAAAGAGCAAAAATCGCTCGTTTTGAAGCGGTAATGGACCCCCTGTCGGATACAATACGGTGTCGGCACCCGTTTGGATCCTACTCGGTATCGCCGGGTGTTTCAACACCACTGCGCGCCGTTAATTTGCATCTTGCGGTACTAAACCACCCCTGGATACCATGGTACACACTGAGGTTTTAGGGTTTTAGGGTTTAGGGTTTTAGGGTTTTAGGGTTTAGGACTGGAGGGCTGCAGGTATGAAGGGAACCCTCAGGTGCTTCCCAATGTGTACGGGTTCAAGCAGCCGTGATGTCGCCAAGTAAGTCCAGTGCTGTTGGTGGCGGCAATATGCGTGCGAGCACCAGGTGCAAGGGCTGCATCCTAAGCGCACAAGGAGCGGTCATGCACTGTCAGGGTCTGTGCATCGTGAGCGGCATAATCAACTACTGCCACCACCAGCAGGAAGCATGTGCAGCGCTTGTATAAGGATGTGAGGGTCGGACTGAGTGGTAAGGGATTGGCATCAGTAAGCGACGCCAAGCGGGCTTGAGCCTTCGGCCATTGATGCAAAGGTGCATCCTAAGGCGCAGTTGCGCCATTCGTGCTGTTATGCGTGGCCCATGCAGGAAGGTTTAGCGTCATCCACGCGCGGCCGCGCTGTGCCGCGTGTGCGGTTGCATAGCTGACCGGACCCTCCAGCCCGATACAGCCTGCAGAACAGGATCCATGTCAGAATGCCATATCTGCAGCACCCTGCCTTGGGACGGGCGCACGCACTAGTCATCGCGTCACACGCACCACTGCGTACCTCCTGCGTCCTTGCAATTTGCCTCATGCAAATAATGCGTTCGGTGCTTGGATTGGCCATGAGCCTTGACTTGACATAGCGTTTGTACCTCCCAAGCCCAACGTTACCCATGGACACCTGTCGCAGCGATACAAGCTACACACCATGCGCCACCACAGGCTGCACATCACCCGGCCCGGCCCACAGTGTAAACAGGGCTGAGCTGGTGAACCATGTGCTCGCCCTGCGTCAAGAGGCTTTGCATGTTGCCACAGACAGTTCTGCCTCTTAAATGTGGCAAGTTCGCAATGTCCTGCAACGGCCCTAGCACATGCAGGAGCGTACGCACCGCTATTTCTCGTTACTGCCTGGGTTCTCGCCATCTGGACTTTGCTCCCAGCCCCTGGCTGCAGCGCCTAACTTATACAAGGTGCAATCTCACTCCCCCTCACCTGGAGTCTTGGGCAACTAGCGAGCTCACGAATGTCTGGGCCCGTACTGCTGCTGCCAGCCCCACGCATCTCCCGGTTATCTGTCATGGGCGTCCTGGCTCAACGTGACAAATGGCTTGTACGCAGCAACGCCCACTGCACGCCCACGCCCACTATGCTCCGTTGCCCACTTCCCTGTGCACAGCCCGATGGTGAGGATGGCGCCATACCATGCAACCTGCATGCAATTGCATGGGCATGCTTGGAATTTGCGATGCCATGCAGGAGGCTGCATGCATGCACCAACCCAGCCACTCTACCATCCCACTGTCCCAGTCATGAGGCAGCAGGCACAGCACAGTGAGCAATGTGGGCTCCTACGGCGGGTTCAGCACCTGGTGGCAGCTGTTGGCAGCGCTTGCGTAAGCTTGCACGCGTCCATGGCCTCCTCCATACAACAGCGCGCACAGCACTCGGTTCTACTGCACGCGTGTTGCGTGTCATGATGGCAGCTCGGCAATACAGGAGTGCAGCCAGTTGGGTATGCATAGAAGGCCCAGGGAGGCATGAGGCACCTTTAGCAGGTGCATGGCTGTGAAATGCCACCACCAACCACAAGCCCAGTACCTGGCTGGGCCGTGTTGCCGACCTTGGCGTCGGCGCTGCCAGCGCTGCGCGTCAAGCATCTCAACAGCATGGCAAACCTAATCCTCACTGACTGCTCGTGGGGCTGGCATGGCGGTTGTCCGCTCATCAAGTCCATGGGCAACGCTTTCCCAGTGACGGGTCTGCACGAGCTGATGGCTGGCTAGGCTCCACCTCACCAGTCTGGCAATGGAGTGCTACGGGCCGCGTGCTTGGATGATACCATGCCGCTTCAGGCTGACAAATGGGTGACTAGTGGGTGCACCTATAGAGCTAAATTCCGCAACTCGGCCTTCCCTGCACCAACTCTCACGTGTTGGCTGGCTCAGACTCCGAGGCTGTGCTCCGCACCGTAGCGCCTCAAAAACCTGTGTGGACAAGTATGAACCTGCAGGTTACACAGAGAGCCACCCATATGACACTTGCCCCAAGCTATGCAGTGTGCACGTTGTGCCGGGGGTGACCTTAACCGTTCAGTGCTTAGAAAGTGTCAAGTATGCAACGCGGCTGGCAGTGATTGAAGGGTGTTCTATATAGCAGAAAGGCGGAAAGAAACACCAACGCACACTCGAAAAGGTTGATCAGCACACAAGGGTGGCAGGTATGGCTCTTCATAGAGTGCCACTCTTTGTGCGTCAGTCCTTGAATTCGCCTGCGCTGGCCTTCAGCAGGCGTCCGTGACGTTCGAATCTGGGCAGCTCCCTGGTTGCACATTTCCAAGTGCTCGAGCACTGAAAACTGAAGTTACCGTTTTATGCTGACCGGCACTACTATATCACAACACAACCAACACAGCTGCACTTTTTGACGTGCACATAGGTGGCTACGTTGCTTTGATCAGGCCTCCCAGCGCTTAAACCTGTTATGAAGTGCTGCTCGTGCGAATTATATGTGCATAAGTCCTAAGCTGCAAGCTCGCTGAGCACCACAGCAGCAGCGGCAAGCTTGCCAGCAAAGTCACGAGTCAGTCATGCACAGCCTTCATCGGCACACGCTGCTTCAGCAATAGCTGCTTTCCCACTGCAAGCAGGAGCTTCTCAAGTGGTGGGGGACGTGTGGTATCAGCAACGCAGGTTATATGGGTATGTGAGGAGGCACAACCCTCTCAGACTCTCACCATGCAGCTTCCGCATTTCGAGTTGGCATAAACGCTTGACTCGCAGCGTCAACCTGCCCACCTGGCCTGTTGACCAGCTCCTCAACCCTGAACAACCTAACTTTTGCACGCATCAGCAGCGCAATCAGCAGGGCGCTGCCCATGTCGAGCCCGGTAGGGCCCCCGGCGGGTAGGGCGCGTGCAACCAGCACAAGCGGCACAGCAGTCACCGTCACGGTCGGAAACGACCGCCGCCGCAACCGAAAAAAGACAGACGGCTTCTCTCCGGACGATACGGTGGGCGACAGCTCAGGCTCATTTAATTTGTCGTCACTACGAGAAGCTGGCGTTGCGGGGCTGCTGCAGCTCGCGGCACGCAACAAGCGCTGGCTCGCAACAGCGCTTGCAGCCCTGCTGCTGGTCCTATATTGCCTGCTGTGCTGGGAGCAATACCTGGACGCCCCGGGGCCGCAGTGCGAAGTGACGCGTCGGTTGCCTCCGCCCACGCCCTCGGAGCTGCTCCCAAAATATCATGGGCCCCCTGGTGGGTTTCAGGGTTCCGCGCATATGCACGTTTGCACACGTACTCAAGTGCGCATGCATACACACCATGGCGGCGCCATCACCCGCTGACCTGGCAACGTTGTACAGACACTTCATGGCTGACCTTTCACCCATACCCACACTTACGCAAGCCACTACTGCAACCATCGCAGCAGCAAGCCCTCAACTCATCAGTGGCAATACACCTGTGCGCATGCTTTGATACAGCCGTGCAGTAATCCCCCCTATTTCTTGCACGCACACCCCCTGCACGTTCGCATGCCGCCACACGTACGCCCCACCGTGCGCGCGCATGCCGCCTGTGCCACCTGTGTCGCCGCCGAACTTCATCTCTCACCCCTGACCCCCTCCTCCCCTCCCTCTTTCCCTCCCTCCCTCCTGCCCGGCTGTCCCTCCCTCATGTCTGCCCGGCTGTCCCTCTTGTCCGCGCATGTACGTGTGCAGCCCAGCACCCCGACAAGTACACCCTGGTGCTCAACTCGTTCAAGCGGCGGGACCTGCTGCAGCGAGCCATCGCGCACTACGCGCACTGCCCCTCCATTGACGTCATACGCGTGGTGAGCATTAAGCACACACACCATATATGGCGTGGTGGTCACGCAGCCAGCGGTCATGGACCGCACACCGCAGTGCATAAAGTGTGGTTGACGCCTCCGTGGCAGTTCGAGCTGTGGCATCGGCTGGTTTGATATATAGCATGGCGTTGTCGCTACTCACACGCAGTGGTGTAACAAGCAATGATGCATCAGGCGCATGCCCACAGCACGCCCCTGTGCCGCATGCTGGGGTGTTAGCCTGCTGGCTCCGGCCCGAGGCTGTTCTGTGCCCACGCAGCAATGAGATTGCGCACACGATTTGCATGTATGTGTGCGCGCGCGTGTGAGCAGGTGTGGTGTGAGGACGGGTTGCCACCGTCCAGAGCGGATGCGCCCGGGTTCTACTCAGAGCAGATGGAGGTGCGTGGGGGCGGCGGCGGTGCGGACCATAGGCTGCGTGTGGGGATGGCACGCTTTGCATTCAGCGTACCTGCGTGTTGCAAGGCGTGTTGTGGCCACCAGCTGTCGTGTGTGATGCACTGATATCCGATGCAAGGCTGCTGTACTGGTCCAGCACCGGCGTGCACAGCTGATGGCTGGGCTGCATCCGTCGGTCCCACACGCTGCGGGAGTCGACCTCATAAGAATGGACCTCACAAGAGTTAATGCATGGAAGGTTAGCCCCAGGCCGTAAAGCAGGGGCTCCATGTGCGTAGCCGTTGGACTGAGCCAATGTAATTGGCAAACAGATCAATAAACCATGCGCCGACGTGGGGCGTGAAAGGTTGATGCGGTCGGTGACAGCGTGCGTACTGCATGCGTGCGTGCGCAGGTGCGGTACGACATCATGCTGAACGCCAGCATGAACAACCGCTTCTGGCCGTTGGAAGGTGGGTGGGTGCGGTGCTGTGGTGCCCCCGCCATAGGTACTGCAGTGGTACTGCGGTGCGCACACGAGCCCTGCCTGGAGTGGGTGTTTGCCTGCGGTACTGTATTGTAGCTGGGCGGGGAGGCCTGGTACGCATGCACATATAACGACACATGTGTCAACCACTGTCACCTAGTGGGATGTGTCACATGTGGCTATATGATGCGGCATAGCGTGAGTCGTCCACTAAGTAAGCATTCATTACGCATGCTTGGATGGCTTCATCCGTGACCCGAACTTTTGTCTCCTTGCGGAGCCCTGGTAACTAACTAATTAACTACAGCCAGATTACAGCTGCTCTGCCGGGCTCCCCTGGCTCACCAAATGATCCTGCTGCACAGTGGTGGTGACATACTGACATGCATGCACTCTGCCCCCCTCCCCCCCCCCTCACATGCCTGAACCCTGCTGCGTGCTCTTGTGCACATGCAGGTCTGCGCACCGAGGCGGTGTTCAACATCGACGACGACATAGTGTCACCCTGCAGCGAGGTGGAGCGCGCGTTCAAGGTGCGTGATATCAATCCCACAGCTAGTCAACTCAAGTCAAGGGTATTGGGCCATGCATGACTCATGAGCGGGAAGAATGGTGCACGGTGACCCACATCGGGAGCGCATGTGAGCCACCCTTGCGTGTGAACTGTGAGCTATCGCCTGATGCTGCACGCCAGAGTGTGTTTGTTACAGTCCGTGAGAAGCGTGTTAACTAAGCTCTCAGAGAGGGGGCCAGGTGACGTTTTGATGTGTTCAGCAGGGAAAGAGCAAGAGGGCCAAAAGAGTTCAGTGCTGAACCACAGACTGACGCTGATGTGCGCCTCATTCCTTCATGCATCCATGTATCCTGTCTGGGCGGTTCAGCATCTTCGCATCACAACAGCATCTGCATCGCATCAGCATCTGCCTCACTGTCCACATACCGTGTGTCAGTATGTGCATGAGTGTGGTGGACAAGCCACTGCCCTGGCCAGCAGAGGATGTCTTGCTGCCGCGTCCCGGCACGTGCCTCCCTAGTCCCCATGTTGACCGAACCGCCCTGCCGCTCACACTGGCAGGCGTGGCAGGGCGACAAGCGCAACCTGGTGGGCTTCTACCCGCGATTGCATCACCAGCAGGGTGACTGCAGGTGGGTTGCAAACTTGCAATGCGTTGCATGCTGAGCAAGTGTACTGTTGCTGGCATGCTGTGCATGCATGTTGTGCTTGGCCTCTTGATTGGTTGATTGGCTTAAGATCAGGTGGCCTCGCAATTCACTGGCCATAAGGGGATGATTGGTAAGGTGAACGACACCTGCATTGCGTGTGGTGCGCGTTTGATGCAAACAGGCAGTGAGGTTTGTAGCAGCCAAAGCGTGGGGCACTTGGATGAGGCTTCGGCTTGGATAAGGCCTCACGCATGACACCATGCAAGCACCTGCCATGCGTACCCGTCCAGCACCCTCCATCCCCAACCCGCCTGGCTGCACCGCACGCGGCTGAGCCACGCTCGATGCGGTGCTTATGGCTATGCCAGCATCACGCCATCATGCTGCTCTGACACCACTGCTGTACCTACGGTATACAAACACGTGCACTGTACTGTGCAGGTACCGCTACCTGTTGGGATTCGGTACGCTGACGTGGTACGGCAAGTACAGCATTGTCCTCACCAAGGCCGCGTTCATGCACCGAGGTGAGTGAGCAGTGAGCTCCCCTCACATCACCTAGTGGTGGGGGCCTAGGCGGGGGAGGGTGTCGTGTTGGGACACGCACTGGCGAGCTAACTCAGTGAGCACCCCTGGTGGTGGCCTAGGTAGTAGAGGGTGTTGTGCTGTCGTGGTGGGCCTGGGCACTGGCGAGTTAGGCGCCGTTGGGTACGCCGGCGGGAATGGCAAAGGTGAAGCTTGCTCACCGGTTGTGGTAGCGCGCCCCTTTTGCAAGCGTGGGTGCAACGCCGGCAGTGAACAGGCTTGTGTGAGGGGCGCCTAGTACTGTCCTGGCACCTGCAAGTTGCACTGGGGGTGTTGTGCGCACTGCTGCTGCTGTTGCGCGTGTCTGCTGCTGCAGACTACCTTGAGCACTACTCCAACCACATGCCCTGGCAAATACGCGCGCACGTGGACAAAGGCCGCAACTGCGAGGACATCGCTATGCAGATGTTGGTGCGTCACATCCATCACATGCATCGCCCTGCTCGCTGCTGCTGCTGCTGCTGCTGCTGCTGCTGTTGGGGTACCGGAATGCACTGACCCTCGTGGGGGTGCAGCATTCTTGTGCAGCATGCAACCCCTGGGTTGACGCAGGTGGTTTGGCCCAATTCACACGCTTGTGGGTAGAGCCTCATCTCAATCCGCGGTGCATCCCCCAATGCCAAGGCTGTACAACACACACGGGTGCATGGTGCAGTGCTCGCTACGGCATTACGGTATGCATGGAGTGTGTATGGTGATGTTGCGATCTGGGTCAACTTCAGATCCCAACATGACAGCATTGTGGCGCTCCTTGCTGTCACTGTTGCAGGTGAGCAACGCCACACGCCAGCCGCCCCTGTTTGTGCACAGCTTGCAGACAATAGATCTTGGCAAGGGAATCACCAAGGTCAAGGGGATCAGCTCTGGGGCGCACCACAAGCAGGTGAGCACACTGCTGCCCCATGCCCTGTACAGGTCCGCTGCTGACATGCGGTTTCGAGAAACCAGATTATCATCGCAGCGACAATGCACACAGCATCCTTGTTGGGGTAGCACGTTGAGGGTGGTCAGTATGTTGAAGCCTGGCATGGGAGGTGCTCCTGCTGCTCTTGTCCTAGGCAGCAATATGCGTTTGCCTGGTGCCGGGAGCCTTGTCCCCGGTGTTTTCTATCGTTTGTACATTTGTCGTCAGCAGTACGTATCAGTCATGCATAAAAAAATCTTGATGATGGCTGCTGGTGTGCCCCTGTTGGTGTTGTAGGCGCGTTCGGAGTGCTTAAACGTGTTTGCGCTTTACTATGGCAACACGATGCCGTTGTTTACAAGAGACCTCAGCAAGCACAAGGGCTCATTCTGGCTGAGGCAAAGCCCATACACAGAGGCCATTTATGGTCTCTTCAAGGGGCATGTCTGACATTATTACGGTATTGCACCACTGGATATGCACAATGATGGTGCCGTCGCACCGCGCTTCAAGCAAACGCACGAGATGTACAAAGCCAACACGAATCGCCATGACCTTTCCACTGTAACCACTGGTGCAGCTGGCCATGCTGCAAAAATGTACACTCGAGCTGAAAACATTTCAAGGAAAAACGCACAAGTTCACTGACAGGTCCACAAAATATAGCATTATAAATACCCAGCACACAGCCAGGGCAAACCGGATGCAGTGGGGCAAACTCCGGGCAGTTCAGCACATGGCGTGCACACGAAACGCATAGCACCCATGCACCCAAGCATGCACAAGGAGACCGCGGGGACCAGCCCCGAATGAAGCGGGTATGTTCTCAGGAATAGTAGACTGGTATGAATATATGTACATTTCTCCAAGAGTAAGGGTGCTGTTCTGGAAGCCCGGAACGATGTGCCTCAGGCTGACAGTGCCAGACGTCCGTTATTGCACCTTCTTGGCGAAACACAAGCACCCAGGCTGGCGGACAGCCACCGGTGATTCCGGTGTTTGGCTAAGCAGCTCATTTGCCTGCATCACCAAACAGCCGTTGACAACACACGTCAACCGCTTATGCAAGATGCTACAAGTGCGTCTGCAATTCCCAACAAAAACACAGCTCACCTGGATTGCTTCTGTGAAGAGGTCATCAGGTAGCTTATGTCCTGGAGTTTCCACATCAGGTGGCAAAGGACTGAAAAGATAATGGTCATCCACTCGCGAGAGGTTCGAGAGGTCAGAAGTCTTTTTGAGGACAAGCGGAGGAGGCGACTTTGATTTCCTTCGTCCTGAGTCTTGCAAAGCGTCTGTTGAGTGCATCTTCATGTCGTTTGGGGCTATCAACGAGGTGCTTTGGGCAACCTTTGTGGCCATCTATACCGAAAGCAGCTTCCCTCAACAGCAGGCGAATGAACTGTATGGTTGGATGAGCACACGTACTGAGGCAGGAAGTCAAGACGGTATTGAGTCGCCTTGTGCCACTGAACTGTATGTATCCCTTGATGATCAAGGGAGCGCCGTTTATGATGCCCACCAGCAAGTCTGCATGTCAACGTGCTCCAATGCAACACAGGCAGCAGCAACATTCATATGGCAACATGCACTCCTTCACACAGAGGTCATGAGAATGAGCACTTTGCTCCTGGACACAGTGCGTCACCTGACGCATAATCACGATGCACGTATGTTGGAAAGCGAACGTATCCCAGTGCCATCGAACCAGCTGTCTAACTGTGCAAGCGGATTTGCAGGCAAAGGCTCATACCGGCATATGCATAGGTGTTTTGGGCGTGGTGGCCGACGGGGCGTCCAGGCCAAGTGATAAGACACGCCTCGCACCGCGCAAGGAACCTCCACCTCACAGGACAGCCGCGGAGGTTGGGTCGAGCCGAGGCTAAAGTTGTAAGCGTTTATGGCGTGCAGGCGACTCAGAAAATGCATATGTATACCAGGTTGATGCTTCTCGGGTTGAGCACTGCTGTGTCAAAGACCGCGTGGTTACCGCCAAGTCACGCTGAGTGGAAATGCTGCTGTCGACGCGGCCACAACCCAAATCGTGCGAGCAGTTCAAAAATTGAACTCATCCTCCTCCACGTCATTTGGGTCATCAGCAATACCCCCTCCGCCGCCGCCACCTGTGCGCGCCACAGCCCCGCCGAAAGCGCCCATCCCGCTCGCGTAGCCCCCGCCGCCCCCGCCCGCGCCCCCGCCCGCCCTGCCTGCCGCCGACGTCGGTGAGCCCCCCACTCCAGCATTGGAGGAGTTTCTTGACGAGCTCGCGCCCGTGCCTGCTATGCCGCCCCACAGCAGCCCGCCCGTGGCGCCCGTGGACACGGCGCCAGCGCCTCCGAGCGCGCGCGTCGCGGCGCCCCCTGGAGCGTGGGCCGCCGAGGTGCGCCCACCTCCGCCCCCCAGCAGCCCCATGTCTGCCAGAAGGTCATTGGACACGACGCTGGCCCGGCCCATGTCGGTGTCGTCGTCATCGTCGTCGTCCTCGAACTCGAGCGACGCTGTCATGACCTGCGAAGCGTTGTTTTGCGTGCCGGGCAGCAGGGCATATACCACAACGACAGACAGGGTTTATGAAATGAAGCCTGGCTATCAGGCGGCAAAGCATGCATGAAGTGCATGCGCAAGGGAAGGATGTATGTAACACACATTTGGCACTCCGGATGCAAGGCTGTGAATGTGAGGAGAGGGTCACATCGGAGATCGGCTTGCAGCACATGAATACATGATTCCCTTCTCTGCTACTACAGCATCAAACCCTTACTCCGCTTGCCTTGCACATTCCAGGGACGGACACAGCGCCATGCGCCTCGGGCAGTGCATGCCAGGCAAACTGGCATACTACACGGGCAGTCGAGCACGCAAAAGATGGTTGGTCCTGGTTGGTCACACGCACCTTACTGAGGATCGCGCTGGCCTTGCTGGCGGGGTGGTCGGGCCGCATCTGGCTCATGCGCGACAGAGACGTCGCACCCACGCCGCTCAGGCTCGCCGTCGCGCTGCGCGGCGTGCCCCCCGCACTGCTGCCGGGTGCACCCACGCTGCCGCAGGCGTGGCCGCCGCCTGCCCCTGCGCCGCCGCCGGAGGACGTGCCGCCGGCGCTGCTCGCGCCGCCGCCGCTGCCCTGAAGCGAGCCCCAGCCGGGCATCGACTTTGACAGCGCTGGATTGCGTGCGCTGCCGACGGCGCCGAGGGGTCCCCCGCCTGCTGCGCCCGCAGCTGGCGCAGCGGTGACGCCTACGTGGTTGGACGCGATGCCTGCACCGGCGCATCATGCCAGTGTTTGTAGGGGCAGCAAGCAGAAGTGATCCAGCAGTGCAGCGGCGACCATAACGTCAAGGGCTGAGGATGCTTTGACTTTTCAAGTACGGTATTTCAGGTGCGGTGAAATGTGCTGGTTGACTTGGAAATTTCACCACCCCTCACGCACGGATTGTACTACTGCATATACCCTTTCAGTATTTGCCATCCACTTGTTTAACCGCCACTGTAGGACAGGGTCAGAACAGACTCCTTGCCCAACACCAGAATTGGCGTAAGTGGAAGCTGGTGCTGGTGCGATGGTGGGTGGTGACAAATTCAGCGGCTGATTGGTAACGCAGGTGTGCATTGACCAACTTGTGGGTGAGTTTGTGAGAGGGTAAGCAGCTACTAATCGTAAGAGCTACCTTAAGCAAGGCGAATCCTGAGATTTGCAAACACATTACACATGCCAAGGCAGCAGTAGGGCCAAGGCCTCACCAGTTCCCGGAATGATGACGTCCCCCCGCAGCGCACCCCCCGCGTGTTGGTGCGCGCTCTTGCTGTGAGACAGCCAGCGCCCTCCAGTGCCGCCCGCTGCTGCCGCCGCTACCGCGGCTGGAGGCGGCGGGGACGTCGGCGGCGACCAGTCGATGCCGCCGCCGCTGCGGAGGCTGCCGCTCGCGCCGCCCCCGCTGCTGCGTGCGGCTGAGGGCAGCAGCGCTGAGAGGTTGCCGCCAAACCCGCTGCCGGCACTGCCCGCGCTGGTGGCCACCATAGAACCCCTCACGCTTCCTAGCCTCACAAAGCTTTCAGAGTTCCTTAGCGCAGCGGCGGTGGTTGTTGTTGCTGCTGTTGCTGCGGCGGTGGCTGTCACAATGTTGAGGGCCTTAGCGCTGCTGGCGCTGGCGAGGTTGCCAGCGGAGTGTTGCCTACCAAGGGGGCCGGTGTTGACAAGCCTGCAGCAACAGAGCACATGCTGTTCGTTGAGTGCACAGCGGCATGCGAGGAAGGAAACGCTGTTGCCGGGCATGTTGGGATATGTGCTTGAAGATGCTATGTGATACAGTAGCCACCATGGCAGAGTCACCCTTGTGCACACAGCATGCGCATGGGCGGGCAAGGCATGCTGGAACTACGCCCTGCAGAGTGGTTTGCTGTGCTGTGCGCGACTTGATGTAAGCCGACAGAAAGAACACTCACTCGTTGGTGCCGCTGCCAGCGCCAAGCCCACTGCTTGCTGCAGCCGCAGCAAACGCCGTCATGCCAGTGGCAGTGGCGGGCGCGGAGGCTGAAGCAGGTCCTGATCCAGGGCTTGAAGGGCCGATGCTCAGGGGTATCAGCAAGCTGCCCAGCCCAGATGTCGCGTTGCTCCCAGGACCGTCGGGTGACGACAATGCGGCGATGGATGCGAGGGCCAGCGAGCTGCCGCCACCGCCACTGCCACCGCCGCTCCCGCCGCTGCTAAGCGGTGCTGTGCCCGTTGAAGGTAAAGCTGGGCCGCTTTCCCCAGGTGCTGCTGCAGCTGCCAGCTTATCCTCCACTGCGTGCGGAGCACTGACGGCTTGCCCCACGGCAGCGCCGCTGCCGAGCTCGAGCAACCGGTTGCTGCTGCCGCCAGCGCTTCCAGCGCCCATGCTCCTGATGGAGTCACCGGCTGCCGCCGCCGTCGCCGCTGCAGGCGCGTTGCCCGTCACTCCCAACGGCGAGGGACCGTCCGAACCAACAATACCCGTGCGTGAGCGTCCCGTACCGGCTGCAGTACTGGCTGCAGTACCGGCTGCAGTACTGGCTGCAGTACCCCCTGCGGCACCACCTGCGGAACCATCCAGCTGCATAGATGAGGATGAGTGCGACGTCATGAGGGCCAGGCGGGATCCGCCATGCACGCTGCTGCCGGTGGGGGACGACACGCCGTCGCGAGTGAAGATGTCGTTGCCGTGTAGCATCGTCCTGCAGGGCGTGGCACAAGGTGGAAATCCAAACACCAATCAATCAACGCACTGACAGCCCCCAACCTTGAACCTGTCAAGCACCATTATGCATGGAAAGTAGTATACAGCGCTACCGATCCGTTGACAGGCCCCTCACAAAATCCTGTGCCACCACATGCACACGTCGACGTCAACCACACACAGTGCCTGGCGACAGGACCCACCTCAGACGTCCCGGTGAGGGCGGCATGTTATCGCTCCTGATGCTCCCACTCAGCACGCCGCCGCTGCTGCCGCTGCTGCCACCAGCCGGCCCCCCTGCAGCGGCCACCGGGCCACCGCCCCCACCGAGCACCAGCGGCGGTGGCGCCCACGAGCGGTGGCTGCCCACCACCACAGCGCCCCCACCAGCACCCTCTGAGGCGCCGCTGTTGATCCCGCTGCCACGGCTGAGTTGCGGGCCTGTCGTCGATGCGCTCGCCTGCGCCTGCTGGCCTTGCTCCTGCCGAAAGGCTGGGCCTCCCTTGGCAGAGCTACTGCTGCCCAGCAGCAGTGCTGAAGCGGCTGCAGCTGCTGCTGAGGACGTTTTGTCAGCTTCAGAGCTGTGGGTGGCAGTGGTGGTGGTGGTGGTGGGGAGGGCCCTTTGAATCGACGCTCCAGGAGCGCTTGCGGCTGTGGGTGGCGTGCCTTGAGCCAGCGCAGCAGCAAACGTTGTCGATGGCAAGGCTGCTGAGCCGGCCCCGTCAGCTTGGGTGCCGCTGCCGCTGACGCGGTGCGTGGGGATGCTCTGCGTGCGGTACAGCCCTGCACCGTTAGCTCCGGAACCGCCTGTACCGCTCTGGCTGTCCCGCAGGTACGCCTCCTGCAGGCCTTGTACCGCGGCGGCGGTGTCCGCGAACGTGAAGCGCGCGGACGCGGAGCGGCCCGCACGAGGCGTGAGCGACGCGTCGATCGACGCGTTTGCGTCCGCGCTCGTGGACGTGCCCCCGGAGGTGGCGTTGTTCAGAAAGCGCGCGAAAGGGCCGAGCGAGAGCCCACCGCCACCTCGGCTGAAGCTGGTGGTGGTGGTGGTGTTCGACGGTCCTGAACCAGCAGGCGCATCCACTGCTGCTGCTGCTGCTGCTGCAGACGCGCTACCGGCGAAGGCATAGGCAGGAGCATTAGCAGGGGCAGGCGCCGCTGCCTTCGTCATGCCCCAAGCATTGGCGGTGCTGGGGACAAGGGCCGTAGCAGGGGTGCTGGACATCAAGGGCGTCTTGGCCGACAGCGTCGAATTTGCTGCGGGTGTGGCGGACGCTGTCAGGGTGGTACTACTGGCCGAGGAGGAGGACTGCCCAGCGGCAGGCGGTGCTGTGCGGGCGCCTTCACCGCCGTCCGTCCTGGCGCCGGAGTTGCTCGCAGGGAGCGTTGGACGCCCGATGACTCGTGACATGTCGCTCAGGGACGCGACCACCTCCTGCATGCACATTCGGGGCGGAAGCGCAAGCAACATTCTCTGCTGCTGCTTGCTGCCAGTGCCTGGCTTGCAGCTGCAAGGCAAGCCCACACAGTGCAGGGCTGCAGGCAGCTATGCAAAACACACCACAAACTGCTGTGCAGGCATGCAGGACCCATGCCATGGCACCTGTGCACCAGAAACAGTAGGGGGTGGGCCGCAAATCATCATCTCTCCACTGTAGGAAACGCGTTGTGTGCGCATATGCTGGACTGCTGGTACCTGATGTACACCAGGTTGAGGTGCATGCAATTCGCCCATGTTTACATGCTACCCGTGCGGTCACCCTCACACTCAGCTGCCGGGTCGCTCACCTCATCTCTCCGGAAGCTGCTCCCCGTGCTCAGCGCGCCACTGGCATGGCGCGAATCCGGCGACAGCGGTCCGCCGTTGCCATTGCCAGCGCGGCTGCTGCTGGCTGACGCCGCCCGCAGCAGCGCGCGCTCCCGCTGATCCCGTTGGTCCCTATGAGGAGCCAGAAACTCCATGCTGTCAGACACGACCAGCTCATCGGGGTGGTTCGTCTCGCTCTCGCGCCGGCTGCCACCATCGCCGCTCCCGCTGACACTCGCGCGTCCCGCCCCGGCCCTCGCTGTCCCTGCCAGCTGCTGCTGCTGCTGCTGCCCGCCAGCCCTTGTCCCTGCAGACCCCGCACTCGCTGCGCCGCTCGCTGGCACAGCCATCGGCGCCGCTGACGCTGATGCTGATGCTGAACCCGGGTTAGCTGCTGGGGCGGACCTACTTGACTCCAGGTGGGAAACTGGTTTGGTGTCGCCTGACGGAGCGGCAGGAGGTACAGCCGCAGGCCCGAATTGCGGGTAAGCGTAGTGCGGCACCGGATAGGACGCCCCGGCAGCTGCTCCCGACGCTGCTGGATCGGCGGGTGTGCCCCCCACAGGCTGCTGCTGGCCCGCAGGCGCTGCAGCAGTGCCGACACCAACAGCTCCACCAGCCTGAGGTGGGTACATGCCACCAAACGGGCCGTACTGACCATATTGGCCGTAATGCATGCCTGGTGGCATCATGGGCATTTGCGGGTAAGGCATCCATGGCATGTAGCCGTAAGGAGGCATCATGGGAGGCATCATGGGGGGCATGTGCATGGCTGCGAATGCAGGCATGGCGGCGGCTGAGCTGGCAGGAGGGTTCTCGGCAACGGAAGCTGCAGGAAGCTGCACAAGCCCGATCTTCCCATCGGGCAACAGCACCAATACGGTGTTGCTGTTGCCGCTGCCGGCGCCGCCGCGACCGGATGTAGCAGCGACGCCTCCGGCTTGCGCCGGCTGCTGCATGAACAGCGCCCGCTGTGCAGCAGGGTTTGATGCGCCGCCCTGCATGAGACCCCCCGCTCCAAGCTCAATAAACACGGGTGAAGCGCCTGCGGCTGCCGACGGGGACTGCAAATATGCGCCCCCCAACGCGTGTTGCGCAGGCGACCCGCCAAAACTGAGCAACGGCAGGGGCACCAGCGTGAATGCATCTCCCGTCCGCTGGCTTGGCAGGGCTCCGCTGCCCCCCCGGCGCGGTGGCTTTGCTGCCATGCCTGAGGGGCTGCCACGCGTGGGGCGCGCGCTGCCGCCGCCGCCGCGCCTGCCAGAGCCCCCGCGTGAGCGCTGCCATTGGTCACGGGACGCTCGGACCTCATCATCATTATCATCATCAAGCTCGTCCTGAAAGGTATCATCGTCGATTCCGTTTTCGTCGTCCTCCTCATCCGCACCACCATTGTTCTCACCAGGGGCGTATCGGTATCGCCGCCCCCCCTGGCCCTGCATGGCGCCACCACCGGCTGCCATGTCATAGTACCGAATGCCGTCAGGGCCGCCATCCTGCTCGTCCCGCTCATTGCTGACTGTGCCGCTGACAGTACTGCTTGGCCGGCCGCGGCTCTGCCATGCCAAACAATCATGGCACATTGCACAGCGTGCGGCATCAGAATAGGTAACAAGAATGCAATAATTCAATGTGGCAAGGAGTAACGCAACATGCTTACATGCACAATGCCACCACACAACTGTGACGCCCGCATGTTGATCCCCAGCCCCGCACGAATCACCACACACGTGCGTTG
The DNA here is from genome assembly GCA_001662385.1 of Chlamydomonas asymmetrica. Classification (NCBI taxonomy): domain Eukaryota; kingdom Viridiplantae; phylum Chlorophyta; class Chlorophyceae; order Chlamydomonadales; family Chlamydomonadaceae; genus Chlamydomonas; species Chlamydomonas asymmetrica. Next base: position 25,294 of record BDDA01000423.1, on the reverse strand, counting down.
CGTACACGTGCATGATGAACGTCTCTGCAGTACGCATACACCCAAGGCCGGAACCCAACAGAAACAGCTTGAACTCCCAGCGCTCGGCTGCACTCTACGGCCCCAAGCCCAAGGAATCCGTGTTGTTGGACAACAGCTACCTGGTAGTGGCAGTGCAGGTGTGGCGACGCTAGCCCTATTACATACCTGACGGGGCCTGCTGAGAGGCCTCCTGCCGCCTTGCTGTTGCTGCTGCAGCAGTTTCTGCTCCTCCTCCTCCTGCCTCCGCACCACGAGCGAGTGAAGGGCTTGGCGTGCGATCGTCAGCTGCAGGAAAGCCGCATGTAATTCATTAAAGCATTGTCAACATGAAGAGAAACAAGCAGCCTAAGACGTCGAGGAGCTTGAGAGTTGCAGGCTGAAGTGCACAGGCAAAGGGCGGAAACTTCCTTGTCGATTGCGGTTTCGTGCTTGCGCAGGTAGGGAAGGGTGCGTGCTTCTGCCCTTGCACAGCCTACCTACATGGGCAGCTTGGACATACCTTGAGGTCGGGCCATGCCTGGGGCGCTTGCAGGCTGGACGTGGACTCCATGCTTTCCACTAAGCCCCGGGCTTGCAGCTTAATGCGGGCGTTGCGGTTTGCTGCTGCAGCCGCTGCACCTGTCAACGCCTCCTGCAATATCAAACATGCGGATAAACGCATATATCCGCCCTCAATCGCCACGCTTATGCTGGACCGGCAGCCGTACAGACCCTTGCCCTGGGCCCCCCCGCCCAGAGTTTGACCGCCGCAAGGCATAGGTAATTGTCCACAAACACCAGCTCTGGCAAAAGATTCAAGTTGGCGTACGATAATCACCTGAGAAGACTGGAAAGAGGCTGCAACAGGGCCGCCATTTGCCATCATGCCCTGCACGGTCTTCCTCCTTGCACGCAGCCTTTCCAATGCACGCTGCGTGGTGTCGGAAGTCATGGCTTACAAGCCCTTGCTAAACTTTGGCAAGCGAAACAAGGCCCCTGCAGCTCAAGCGGTGCGATTGCGGTCAAAGCCCTGCATGAAAGTGAGGCATGGTGAGAAGCTAGGGCTACACAGAGCTGGTCTTTAGCAAATTACAGTATAATGTGTCACGTTGGATTGTTCTAACCCTGGATAGCCGGATTGCATTGATATCACAATGTTGAACGGCCCAGTCGATGGCTCCGGAGCCCGGACTCAGCGCATCATCCCAGCGAAACGGCCAGGAAGGCTGCTACGCTAAGACTTGCATTTACTGGTATACACCCCCGTAACTGTTGTTTGTTGAGTGTACTTCCACATGTGTCACTTTCAGTGGTGCGTCCGCTAACCACTGACGGTCAGCCGGCCAAGATGGACTCGGACTTTAACCCTGCGTTCCAGTTTGATGCTGGAGGAACAGCAGCACAGCCAGCATGGGAGTTCACAGGTAAACACAAGCCTGTGGTGCGCACACCCACGCATGCTTTGCCTGAGGCCGGGGGGGTGCGTGCTGAATTGATACGTCTCATCAGCGTGGTGTAGCCACGTAGTGCACTGCCTGCTTAGGCCGTATGGCACGTTGCTTGTATCCCTTTTGCTCCGCAACCCTACGCGGCTCTCCGCATGCACGCTTCACAGGTGCCCTGAAACAGGCATACAAGGACAATCCTATCACTGGCACCTCCATCGACCAGAAAATAGCAAAGCAGCTCAAGAAGAAGGAGTTCAGGGAGGAGCGTAAGCGGCAGGTGAGTGATGAAGTCGAGGCGGCAAACGCAGCGACGCTTAACCTGTTGACGCCTGACGGCAGCCGCCCGCCGCTGCACCTTGCTACCAGTGCTTGCGCAGATGCAGTTGCAGCACCACTGGCAAAGTGACGCACATTCCGTGCCACAGCTTCTTGCCGTGCCTGTTCAACCCGGAACGGCAGGATTCACGGTCCCAATATGCACAAGCAGCGACGATGCATTCCACTGTTATCATGAAGTGAACGAGTTTTGGCGATAACCATGTCTACCAAGCATTCCTGTTACTTACGCTTGACCTGCCCTGCGACGGCAAGGTCGAGGAGCGAAGCAAGGAGCAAGCAGCTGGGCTGGCCAGCGCCGCCACACGCGGCCCTGCCAGCAGCAAACAGGCCAGTGGGAAAGGGCAGCGCGGCTCGCAGCAGGTAGACAGCGACGAAGAAGACGCTGAGCACTTTGATGACGATGAGGGGGACAGTGAGGACCAGCCCCTCCCGGGTAAGCACAACGCGGTGGTGCACACACGCGCCGCAGCACACGCGCTGCCTGCAATACCGCCGCTTGCAACGGGCGGACGTCACCTCGCCAAGGGGGGGGCCGCTCCACGCTCTGCAAGTATCATATATGCCCTGATGTTCCTCACATGTGCTGCTCTTCCCCGCATGCATGCGTGCGTGCGGGTAGTGCGTGCGTGCATGCGCGTGTGTGTGCTGGCTTTGCGTCGAGGGTCCTGCGGGCCAATGTGCAGGGAATTTACAGGCATGCTCACAAGCATGCAAAGTGTGTATTGATGCCGCCTACTGTATGGCATTGCCTGATGTTCGAGCATGCATGCATTCTACGCAGCGCTCGGCCACTGGTCACAATTGGTGGTACAAGCAGAGAGATCCTATTTGGGTCACCTGCATGTGGGCCCCAGCATCATGCCGGTCAATGCAAATTGCAAGATGCCATGCTCCATTCCGCTGTGCATGGCGCCGCTGTCGCTGCCGCATAGCATACAGCTCGGCAGCCGCCTGCTAGCGCTGCCACGTCCGCATGAAGAGTTTAGTTAGAATGTTATTAGCTGCTGTGGGGCCATTGTGCACACCTGCCATGACTGTTTCATGCCCCTACCAGGTGAGGTAGACGAGGACGATGATGATGAGGACGATGACGATGGTGTGGAGGAAGATGAGGAAGACGAGGAGGAGGAGGAGGCAGCAGCAGTGAGCGGCAGTGAGGACGAGGACATGCAGGTACGGATTTCTCCACAGGGGGAAGACAGCAGGGCACAGCAAGGAGGTTCCCCCTATCAAAAGATACAGAAGTGGAAAGCGGAGGACATTGCGCATGTGCACCAGCCAAAGCATGGCTCGGCCCACATGCATACGTGAATGCATGTGGCAAGCAATGAATACAACGCTGTCAACTACTGCGCTGCTGCGAAGGCAGCACAATGCTCCAGTGCCAGACTAGTGGCTACTCCCTCTCTCCTGGTTTCGCCATGATCCCACAGCTCAAATCCATGCAGCACCTCAAAAGGCATTCGCCAGCAGCCTGCACACCTGTGCATGATGCACGATGTGCACCCCCGGACGCAGCCTTTGCGCCGGGCAATGCCTTGCGACTGCCCTAAGCCGTCTGCTATGCAACACGTTGTTGTGTCCCAGGAGGACGACGATGATGATGATATGGACGTGGACGAAGCGGATGACGCCGAGATCGCGGATGCTGGCGCTAAGCAACTCGACGCAGACGACTGCGATGAGGAAGCGGACGATGATGATGACGATGATGACGAGCAAGAAGAGGAGGAAGAGGAAGAGGAGGAGGAGGAGGAGGTACAGGAGGAACGGCCCGCCAAGCGGCAGAAGCAGCAGGATGGGACCGCCGCCAACGGCAAGCTGGAAAACGGCAAGCAGGACAAGCAGCAGAAGCAGCAGAAGCAGCAGCCGGACAAGCCGGTCAAGCAGGGGTCGGCCGCTCAGCAGCAAGCAGGGGCCAAAGCAGCGGCAGGAGGCAAGAAGGGGTTCTACGCGGAGACGCCGGAGGGCACGTCCTTTTCCGCGGGGTCGTTCGGCGACCTCTCGCTCAGCCGCCCGCTGCTCAAGGCGTGCGCCGCGCTGGGGTATGGCCGCCCCACGCCCATCCAGGTGGGACACCTGCGCGACCCCCCATCTCCTGCTGGCCTTGCTTGTCCTGATGGTCTGCAAGGCCAGTGGATGCAATGCCAATCAATCATTCAACACCCAATTGTTCATCTGTCCATAGGCATCATTGTGTTACAGGCATGTGTAAGGTGCAGGGTGTAAATGTACAGGGTATCTGTGGTGTCATCGCCTTGCCCTCATCAGACTGCACGTTTTGGGTATGGTGTGCGTGCTTTTTAAGAGGGTGGCGTCAGTCGCAGGTCAAGGAGGTGGCGGGCCGCAAAGATTACGCTCACGGTTTTCTTACTGGAGGGTTAGTGATTGCTTAGCGCCTGCCCCAAGCCCCAGCGCATGGCTGTGATTCCTGATGCATGTGCGCGCATGCATGCAGGCGGCGTGCATCCCCATCGCGCTGGCGGGCCGCGACGTGTGCGGCAGCGCCGTGACTGGCAGCGGCAAGACTGCGGCCTTCGCGCTGCCTTTCCTGGAGCGCCTGGTGCACCGCCCCCGCGGCGTGGCGGCCACGTACGTGCTCGTGCTCACACCTACACGCGAGCTCGCGGTCCAGGTGAGAGCAGGCGAACAATGCACGTGCTCCCTTCACTCAGCCGGTATGTTGGGTGTCGGGTGCTTCCCGGCTCATGAGCGCAGCTGATACACAGGTGCCATGTGCTGCTTTTGTTGGGATTGCAATGCCTTAATCGCATCTTGAGCAGAGCTTATATCAATCGCTGGCATCGTGAACTCCCTGTGGTTAATACGCTGCCCTTGGTGCACTTTGCGCGCTTGCCGTATCATATTACCGGTACTCCGCTTTTCATTTACTGGTAAGGAAGCAGCCTCAGTCGTTCATGGCAGGCTGAGTGCCCTAGAGAGCTGCTGGTGGTTACGCGGGAGTACAAAGTCTACTCAAGTGCATACATCGCCAGCGCTGCTGTGTCACGCGTCGCACCACTGCGATGCACTCTGGTGCTGCTTTCATTCGCAAGTGTACCAACCGCGGCTGACACCTGGTGGTCTGCGTGTGCATGTACACGCAGGTGCACTCCATGGTGGAGAAGCTGGCGCAGTTCACGGACATCACGGTGGCGCTCATTGTGGGAGGCCTCTCGCTGCAGGTGCAGGCCGCCACGCTGCGGCGGCAGCCGGAGGTAGTGGTGGCCACGCCCGGCCGCATGATCGACCACCTGCGTAACAGCCAGGTGCGCATGCAGCTGCTGCTGCCGGCGCGTGCGGTGCCTTCTCGAAACCTGCCCGGCCTCGTTGTCCCCCGCTCCATGAGGCGGCAGGACGCCTCTGGCGAGCAGGCGGATTGTGCAACATAACCGCCAGACATGAGCAAACCATTGCTGCGCTTTGCCAATCAATGTCACTGCTGGGGGAGGGGGCGGGCGCGGCCGGCCGCATGGCATCATGTTGCACCGTGTGCATCCAAAGTAGCCCCGGCTCTTGACGGCATGCACTGTGACGTGTGGTCGCTTGCATCGGTCACAACTGCAGCTGCTATGCCATTATGCCAATTCAGTTTGTGTACACTGTGGTGGTGAATGCAGGGTGTTGGGCTGGAGGACCTGGCTGTGTTGGTGCTTGATGAGGCGGACCGATTGCTGGAGATGGGGTTCAAGGTGAGACCCAGGGGGGCAGCTTTGAGGACGGACATAAACAGCGGACGTTCTTCAAGGGAGACACTGGTCAGCTACCAGCGCATAGGATGCTGATTGCTGAGTGTGGGGGGTGGGGGGTGGGGCGTCGTATGAGTGGATCGGTGGGTGCTTGTGACCAGCGCCTCGCAGCGCGTCAACACATGCGATGGAGCGCAGCAGCAGGGGCTGTGTATGTGCATCACACGGCATGGCTCAAATCCCGCCGCCCGGGTGCGCACCAGCACGGCTGACAGGCACGGCAAGGGACCCACCCCTTAACTGTTGGATGTGTGGCGGTTTCCAGCTTCACATGAAGCTGCTGCCCAATGGTTGGTCTGTCAACATGCGTAAATGGATTCGCTGCAGCTGCACCACTTGAACCGCCGAACGTGTGCCACTACCCCTGGTACGCGACATGACATGGCAGTACGGTGTTGACAGTACTCGCACGAGTGTACTGAATTGCATTGTGCGACGATCCTTCAATCATGTATGATTGCAGGAGGAGATCCGGGAGATTGTGCGCATGGCCCCCCGCAAGCGCCAGACGCTGCTGTTCAGCGCCACCTTCAGCCCCGAGGTACACTCGCGCATGACCACACATACCCCCGCCACGTGGCCCCACGGGAACCAAATATTTTCAAACACACGCGCACATGCACACTGCACGCCGCCACGGGAATCACACTGCATGGCCCTATGGGTGCCTCTTCTGACCTCACCGGCAGCACACCCGCTGCCCGCTGCCACTTGCAGCGTCGAGAGCCAACACGTTGTCCTATGTGCCCGTGACGTGTCAGTACATGGCTGTGTCTGAACTGTACACTTTTCGGAAACGTGCTGGGGCTGGGGCGAGCAATGTTTAAGGCCCCATACCGGGTATGCTTGTGCTGTACACCATGTCACGTGCCAGCGCGATCATGCCTGCCTGCATGCGTGTCTATATGTGTGGATGTCTGGGGTGGGGATGCATTGGTGCGCAGGTGCGTGCGCTCGTGTCGCTATCGCTGAAGCAGCCTGTGCGCCTGGCGGCGGACGCAGCGCTCATGGCGCCCAAGGAACTGACGCAGGAGGTGAGCGGGGGCGTGCAAGTGCACACCTGCATGCGTGCTGACTGCACGCTGCACCGGCATCCATATCGCAAGGCAGTTGTTGTGGTTTAACATCTCAGAGCTCAAGGGAGTGCGGGAGCATGATCGTTTGCTGTCCTGTACAGTCCAAGTTGTGGTCGCATACTGACGGCGTGTCCCGCTCACTTTACCGCAGATCGTACGGCTCAAGGGCGCTGAGGAGTACCGCCGCGAGGCCGCGCTGCTTGCGCTGGTGTCGCGCTCGTTCAAGGACGGGCGCACCATCGTGTTCTGCCGCACCAAGCAGCGCGCGCACCGCCTCAAGATAGTGTTTGGCCTCGCCAAGCTGCCGCCCGCAGGTGCGAGCTGCAGGTGGCGAGCACGAGTCTCCCGTACTGTTATTGTATGCCCGGATTTGGATGCACGGATACTTTTTTTGTATGCACACCGATGACGGTAACCCGTGCATACCCTCGGGCTTGACCCTGAGTTTAACAATAGGGAGCGGGAAATGCAGTATTGTTGCCACTACCTCGTATCCCCGCTTGTCACTTTCGCCTGAACACTGTGTCATGCGCGCAGCCATACGATGACGGATGTGTCATTTTGATGTTCGTGCCGGCGGGGTGCATCCCCTTCCACGCCCCTGCCCCGCTCTGCTGCCGTTATTATCTCACCACCACCGCCCCCGTCCGGCCCCACACACTTGACACGTGTGCACTTGTCTGCCTACTCGCCTGCAGCCGAGCTTCACGGCAACATGAGCCAGACAGCCCGCCTGGAGTCTTTGGAGGCGTTCAGGGCGGGCGACGTAGCATACCTGCTGTGCACGGACGTGGCGGCACGTGGGCTGGACATCCTGGGAGTGCAGGTGGGGGCCAACTGGCCAGCCTGCGGCAGTGGCGGTATTGATTTGATGGTAGTTTAGTACACATGACATGTCATTAACCGGGTCATCAACTCAGGTGCTGTGAATTTGTTTAGTGCATTTGAATAGCGGGCGTGTAATCATGGTGTCCATTTCACTCAGTGTAGGACAAACTTGATGGTGCCATCGACTTGTAACGTCGTTGTTGTAGCAGGCCCATTGGAACCTGTGCTGACACATCGTACAGGCTCTCTCGCTTGTTCGCTCTCTCCCCTTTGCCTGCCCGTGTGGCCGCATCACAGTCAGCAAGAACGGCGTGTGCGTGTGCGTGTGTGGTGCGGTGCGCAGACGGTGATCAACTATGAGGCGCCCCGCTCGTTGGAGACCTACCTGCACCGAATAGGTCAGTCAGTGGCATAATGGTGGCTCAGCAGGTCCCCGAATTATGAGTCATTGCAATCTTCAGTCTCTAGTCCTCAGTCTCTGATTCTCTGGTGTGTGATTGGGCTCTGGTATGCCAGGCCGCGCACCTGTTTGCCTGTACCAAGCGCTCGCTTGCCTCTGTAACATACGCACGTACGCCTGACGTGTGTACGTGCGTGTTGATCTGGGCAGGTCGTACCGCACGCGCGGGTGCCAGCGGGTGTGCCGTCATGTTTGTGACCGACGGCGACCGCCAGCTGCTCAAGGAGGTCATCAAGAAGACCGGCGTGGCCATGAAGCAGCGCCTGGTGCCGCCGCAGGTCAGCCCTCAGGCAGTCAACACTATAGCACAACCAACACCAGAACACCCGGCTCGATGCTGTGCATTACGTTCACTCTGCACTTCTGCAGTGTTCGAGCCTGATGCTGGCGGCCATGGTTGCGACCAGGGCATTCGTTACCTGATCCATAATGCAGTCTGGTGAATCCTCCATCATTGCTTTCGCATCGTATGGGCACACAATTCACTCAGCCCCTAGCATCCTCGCTTGCATCGTTGTCATGCGGACCATAGGCGTCCCCTGTACCGCACCGTGCCCTGCTTGCCATGCACTGCACTGCACTGCACTGAAGCACCAGCCCTCGGTGCAGCGCATGCAGCGATGTGTGTGAGCGGCAAGCATGGAAACAGAATAGGCAGGAACAATGTGTGCCCTGCTGGCCATGTATTGCACTG
>BDDA01000423.1:0-15667 GCA_001662385.1 Chlamydomonas asymmetrica | reverse complement strand
AGGCCATTGAGGCGTGGCAGGCCAAGATGGAGCGCTACGAGGAGGACGTGAACGCGGTGCTGGCGGATGAGCGCGACGAGGCGGACCTGCGCAAGGCGGAGATGGAGGCAAACAAGGTGCGGGGGGCTGAGGGGAGGAGGAGCGGGGCACATGCCCCACAACACACACTATAAGTCTATAAGGCATTCACCTGACCTCGACATTGCCAGGTTCAATCATTATTCATGCGCACGCGGTGTGCATGCTGCGTGGCCCCAGGCTCGCACCCAAGCATGCTTGCCATGGCTCCAGGCGGACTCCAACAGCGTTGCACCTGCCGCACACTCCCCTCCGCAAGCCCACCAGCTTTCCACCCGAATGCACGCCACAGCCACAGCCACTGCAGCCGCACACAGGCTTATGGCTCTGCTGACTCCCCCGCTCTCCTTTCCCCCCGCGGGCACCCCCCACCCCCCCGTCGTCCCCCTGTACCGCAGGCCGCCAACATGCTGGAGCATGAGGATGAGATCTACGCGCGCCCCAAGCGCACGTGGTTCCAGACGGAGAAGGAGAAGAAGGAGGTGTCCAAGTAAGGGCCGAGTCTAACGTGCGCCAGTCACGCTGTGTTTACTGGTGTGCTGCCGTGTGGTGCACCAGATCGGGAGCATGCCGGCCAACAGCCCGTGTCAGTGACTGTTCTGCTTGTAGCCAAAAATCGATGCATGAAAAATGATGTGCAGCTAGGAGCAGCTAGATCGTTTGGCCACACGCCAGCCATTCACGTGCCTGATAGCTGCTGGGAACTTACCGTAGCGCGCATGCGGCTTTTGCCCCGCTGCTGCTTCCCCCACACGCCACAGGAAATCGTCATTGGTGGCAGCCGGCAAGGCCAAGGCTGATGATGAGGATGGGCACGATGAGGACGATGTTGACGACGAGGTGAGGGCCGGCAAGAGGGCGGAGGGAGAGAGGGGGCAAGGGGAAACTGGGGAAAGAGTAGCATGCGGATAGGGCTCTCGATCGGGGACGGGGACGGGAAACAGAGGGAGGGAGGGCCATCTCTTGCATGCCCACGCTTGACCCAGGTCATGGGGATTGCAGCATGCGGCACCCATTGGTATGGGGCGCATCATCACAGGACAAAAGCGTGCGGGGCGTGCACGCGCGCTTGCCATGCAAGGCGTTCCCTGGGCGACCGAGTGATCACACTGCCGTTGACCATTTGGCGCATTGGGGATCTGGTGTTGAATCTCGCATGATGTGTTGGTGATGCCGACGGCAGGGGGGTGGCGGCAAGCAGGGTGACAAGCTCAAGAAGAGTGACCGCAAGGCGGCGCTGAAGCAGCAGGCGGCTGTCAAAGAAAAGGGTGAGACTGCCAGCTTAAGTATTAAAGTATGAGTGCAGTATGCATGCTCTTTGCTCTTGGTTTTTGGTGTCATCTTGCATGTTCCCGCCTGTGCACGTGCGATTGCGTGCAGCCAACTGCTGCGCGCGCACGATCTGGGTTTCCCTGTGCAGCATACAATCCAATACCATGTTTTTGCAAGTGTACGGACTGCGCCCCTTCATGCGTCATCCTGTACCCCTGCTGCATGCAGACAAGAAGCTGCCTACCAAGGGCGCCTCGGTGGAAACGGTGGAGCACTCTGGCAAGATCAGGTCCATCAAAGTGCGTGTGTGGTGTGGTGTTCAGGTGCCTGTGGGGCCATGCGGTGTGCGAATGCCTGTAGGTTGAGGCTGCATCTGACCATGGCGTGGTGTCAGGGCTGATCTAGCGGCTGCAGCAGGCAAACAGGGTCTAAGGTTTTAAACTGCGGCTGTGGCAAGCGCGGTCTGCCAGCGTATTTAGGTGTCGGTGTTGATCCGGCGGCTGATGCAGCAGCGCTGAAGCTTTGGGGGTAAGCGCTGGAGGGCACACCAGCCCAGAATGCGGTGTGCGCGTATGTCAGTATGTGTGCACGTGTGCATGTGTGTGCGTGTGTTTAGAGTTGTTTTTATCCCGTGGGGCCATGCAGCGTGCTTTCCGTGGGGCCGTGCAGTGTACTTATGTTATGCGTGATGATGGGAACTGCACATGTGCATGTGTGTGCGTATGTGTGTACGCGCGTGCCTGTGGGAGGATGCTAGAGACAGGGACAGGCCTAGGGTGAGAGAGTGTGTGAGGTGCAGAGGCCCCCGCCCCCCTGCCCCCCCAGGCAAACGGAATGTGCACGTTCGGGTGTGGCAAAACGGGCAGGCAACAACGCTTCATGGCCTGCCTTTGGCATGCCGTGCAGCAATGTAGTGATTGAGTTGCTGCGATTGCTGACTGCTCCCTTTGTCTATGCACGTGTGTGTGTGCGATGCATGCGTGCAGTCCATGACGCGGCGCTTGGTGCAGGAGCAGGGGATAGCAGCCAACAAGGCGGCCAAGATCGCTGCACAGCAAATCACAGGTCTGAGAGTCTGAGACACACTTGTCATTGTCGTGCCTCTGTTGCACTGTACTGAATCCCCTGGTGCACCCCCAATTCACTACAAACGCACAGTGCTGCCGTTCTCTTCTGCACAATGCATTGGCCTGCTGTGCATTTGCCACAAACGGCGGGCGCCCGCTTGACCACGATGGCGAAGAAGACTGCGCAAGCATGGCAAGGACGGCACGAATGCGTATGCGTTGCCCCGATGTGAAGCCACTTAGGCACGACATTCCTGCCTGCCCCCATGCATGACTTCATGGTGTGTTGGTGTGCGATTGCAGGTCTGGGGCCAAGCAAAAAGAAGAAGAAGAAGGCGCCACAAGGCAAAGCCAGCGGCGAGCGCGTCCTGTTCTCCGTAAGTATGCATGTGCTGTCATGCAGCGTGGACAATAAAGCAGGTCTCTTCAATCCCAATGTACCACAATTGCGCTGTTGTGCATATGCTTTGTCTTGGCCATTCAGCGAAATCCCATTCTTGTATTGGCGAAAGTGACAGTCCACGTGTGTGGATCGGGTCCTCCTACAGGCAGGAGCTTGAGCACGGGCCGCGCCTAGTACAATAGTCATGAGTCATGTGACCAGCACAGCACTACCAATAATACGGTAGTACAATATGTTGATGCATGCGAGCAATCTCTTGGGCGCTGCTGCATATGCGCAGGGTGATGGCCTGGGCAAGGCCGGCGACGACGGCGGGGACGGCGCAGGGGGCGGCTCACGCTCTGGCGGCGGTGGTGGTTCCGGAGCCGGCGCCAAGGCGCGCCAGGCCACCAAGTCCAAAGCCGAGGCCAACAAGCTCAAGCGCGGTGGAAAGGGCAAGGGGGTGAGTGTGGTGCGCGAAAGACTCGGCCTGTTCTAATAGTGTCAGGCACTGATCGCAATGCGCTGTGGTGTGTCACATGCATTCCATGCTTGCTGTGTTTTTCGGGGCTGCCCGTTGTTGACGGATCAGGTATGATCACCTGCTGTTTCGTTGACGCAGTAGGTGCTGTGCTAGCCTCTTCAGCATCGCCCGCATGCCGCTGCAGCGTGTCATGCAAGTCGCACAACCCCTACAGACCCTGCTGCGATGGATGCGCGTTGCACATCACTGTGAACCAATGCTTTTGCCAGCTGCATGATATTGCCTGAACGGACTGCATGCGGATTAAACAGGACAGCTGCAGTGCGTTCATCCTGCCACCAATCAGTCTCATCCCGCAGGAGTCGTTACCTGTGCGTGACCCTCCGACGCGGTGCATATGTGCTGTTTGGCGTGTGGCGCAGGCGTTCAAGAGCAAGAAGCGCTTCAAGAGAAGAAAGTGAGCAGCTGACAGCTATGGCCGATGCAATAGGAGCGCTGAGGATGGGCTGAGGCATGATGCCAGGCTGTGTGGCATGCAGTAGTGGACTCCGCAGGTGCAAGCATCCTGTGTGTACGCATGCGTGCGCATGCATGCATACAGGGATAGGATTGTCGTCCTGTGCGTACACGTAGTAATGGACGGTGCTATGATGAAACCTGCCATCAGCGAGGCGAAGCAGACAACAGTGCGTGCACCTGGAGCCTCATAGCACACACGCACTGGCCATGCATGCATACGAAACTCTTGCCTCCAGTCCTACAGATAGCCGGTTGCTGAAAGAAGCAGAAAGGTGATGTTACACTGGTGGTGTAACTGTAAGGTTGCTGGCAATGGGAGCCAGCGTGCAGTTCTCAGTACGCGACGCAATAGCGACGCGGGACTTGGTGCGAGGCTCCGGGCGTGGGGTGGCGACATGCAAGTGGAGGATGGTTGCCGAATACGAGGCAAGCGTTAGCGAGTATGCGTTGGTAAGCTGCGCGGGGCAAGGGGCTGTGAAGACAAGCTGTTCATAGGGGCCGCTTGCGTGCCCCAACCTGACTGACAACAGGCTCGCTGAGGACTGGGGCATGCACAAGCACGCCAGGGCTCTAGCCGAAACATGGGCTGCGCGAGTTGCTGTCTCCATCTGATGGCAAGGTATCCATCCTCCAGTCAGGGCTGTGAGCGAGACATTGAGTTGGTTTGCGTCCGCCGTTATGAGGATGCTGTAGACGTGGGCGTGGTGGCGCTCCTCGGGATCTCCTTGAGGTCCACAATCGCTGAAGGAATCAAAGCAAACAGGCGCAAACTGTTGGACGGCCACACATCAGGTTATGCGTGCCCGCGACACACAGGATGATGCTTGCGCCTAGGCATCTGCACCAGAGGGCCCCAAGCCAAACGCACTATGGGTCACGTCAATAGTCTGCTGTACCAACCCCACCCCACATGGCATTTCTGCCTGGCTGTGTGAGTGCTGGTGATGTGGTTAGGAACTTGCGCTACTTGATCTCGGAAGCCCACTCGAGAGAAGTGCTTGGCAACTCACTTTGTGCCCCCTGCTTTCCGTCGGTGTAGGGTGAGCTCCGGAAGTAGATGGCCTGCCGCGTCAACGCCTTCGTCTTAGCCGGCTCCTTCATAACACTGCGCAGGAAATCAGCGCATATGTTGGCGTAGCGGAGGTACCCCAACCCTGCTGCCCTGTAGAATGGACCGCTGGTCATTTTGGCTGGCTTGCAAGCTGAGCCAAGGGGCAAGCGGACAGTCTGTATAGGAGGGCTATATGGCAGCTACTGGTGCACAGAACACCTTGGTCCTGGCTTAGTCCATAACGTACATGGTGTTAGAGCGCCGGAATGTTGAAGGCATTGGCGTGCGGCAACATGCACCCGGCTCCCACCTGGTCTGTTGGAGCGAACGCTCAACACGCCTCATGATCCAGTGGGTTCAGCAGTAGTCAAGACCTTCTCCACTATTGTTGCACGAATCGCTACGCTGGAGACCGTAATGTAGGGCGCAACACTGGCGCAGTGGCGTTGCATGCCCCGTTGGTCCCTGAGCCAACCCTTTGTGAGGAGTGTGCTAACCGGCGTGCACACTGCTGTGGCCCAGGATGACGGTGCCGGTACAGCACCGTGGCACGGTGTCGCCGCGCTTCACAACAGTCCTTGCCGCAGCTCTGCTCTGGGCAGCTGGGGCATTCGGGCCAAAATGCTCAGCAGCTGACCGTGACAACGCCTTCATCGGATATAGGGAGAGGGATACATGCGCGGACCAACTAACCAGTTGCAGGCAGTCTGCCCACGGGGATGGTTGCTTGACGGACCCGTACACCATGCGGACATTTTGCCCTCGGAGTTGCAACGTGCCACGCTGCATCACCCCTGGAACCATCAAGGTGTGAGCCTGTGCACAAGTATGTGAGACGTGTTTGAGTAGTGGGCGCAGGCGATGTCTGCTTGTCCCGAGGCAGGGACGTAGCTGCCTAGCAGTGCATTGCGAAGTGCTCTGCAGTGCAGGTCAAAACGCAGCTCATGAAGAGCTTGGATTGAAGCCTTGTTTGACTTGCTGCTGAGGATGCTGCTGCAGACTTATGACCATCGTGCAATCAAGGGCAAGCGCGAGCCCTTGCAATTGGCCAGGGGTCTGTGCGTTGCAAAGCTTGGGTGGCTGTGCACTGTGAAGCGTCTCCAGCCGTGCAGTTGGACTGCACCTGTGTCCTTGAGGTGCAGGTTTCTTGTTACGTGCTGTTGAGCGCACCGGGACAATTTGCATGCAAGTGCTCGTATTGCCTCGTTCTTTCCATGTGTGGCAACCTGTTTGCTTGCATACTCTCAAGTTATGCGCGGACTCCTCGTTCAGAACTTAAAAGTCAGGTTACGGCTTGTACCCAGGGGTGTGCGTGACGCCACGTGCGTGTCTAGGACCGAGCAACCTCACGCTGTGGCTGTTGCTGTGACCGTGGCTGCTTTCCAGGTGCTGCAAAAAGGCTGGGCTAACCAGGAGGACACTCAAGAGTACAGCAACCGGCAGGCCACAAATAACAAGCGCAGCGCGCAGCACTTTCGGAAAGTGCAACTGCCAGGTGGGAAGGGCCCCGCGCCTGTGCGTGTACCGTTGCCAGCATGCTTAACTTGCACACGCTTGCAAGCTTGCACAAGAGGCAGGTGCGCGCACATATGTGAACACTCGGAGACCGTGATAACGCAGCACGGTATGTGTTGTGTGTGTGGGGGGGGGGCGGGCAGGGGCGGGGGGAGGGGGAGGGGAAGGGGCTCCCGCGTCAGGGATGTTCCTAACAAAGCTCATTGCTTACTTGCGCATGAGCCACTGCTTCACACCCCTAGAGCGTTGTTCATGCATGAGCCTCATACACCCGCTACTAGAGTATGGTAGTGCGCCACCCAGTGCGCAACCACATCGCATACCAACAGCTGAAAATGTGGTGGCGCTTGAGCGGCAACCAAACAACAGGCGGGTGATTTGCATGCGTTTGAAGCACCTTGCCTAACCGAGCCAGGCACTGTGCGAATCTGCTGCCTCCACACTCAGTCCACACAGTGGCCGACTCTGTGCATGTGGCCTGCCGCCCTGGCTGACAAGGGCATACGCAGTACGGGCAAAATATACTATCAGCCCAGGGCCTTGCCTTCTGCCTGCCTGCATGCCCGTACCTCAACACCTGGGAATGCCCACCTCCAAATGCCCACCCCCATGGGCGGGCATGCACCTTCTAGGTCTACGCAGCCACACGATTGCACAAACGCACCCTCACGCTTCCACACGTTTTGCACTCACAGTCATGAAGTCAGCACCCAACCCTGCATACCCACACATCCCACGCCCTCCAATCCACGTACTCACGTACTCACACCCATGCACCCGTACCCACAAGCTGCTACGCGCGCATCGCCGCACCCACACCCGCACAACCGCACCCACCAACCCGCATGCATTCATGCCTAAGCCAGTATGCTTGGCTCCTTGCTATCCTGCTATCGCTTTCTGCTCTCTTCTGCTTGCCTGGTCCCCATCTGGGGGGAGCATGGGCCGTTTGGCCAACATGCTCCTGATAATAAAACATAACGTGGTTTGCCCGGCTGCAGGCGACCAGGGCGCTCTCACGCTAAGCTCCCTAGGCGTGGGCACCTACCTGGGGGCGGCGGATGAGCGCACAGACGCCCTGGTCACCAACGCGATCGTGTACTCGGTGACCAACGGCTGGAACGTAATAGACACCGGTGGGTCAGCTGGGTCAGCTCCTGGTCTCACGTACGTGCCTGTTGTTTGCAGTATGGCCTGTTGGTGCTGGGGGTGGGATACAGCAGGACTGTCCGGATGGCCTGGCACAGGTATCGCTATCAGCACAGTCGATTGACAGTGTTTGTTGGTCTCAAGTGCCGAGTGGGCTGAGTCACTTTTTATCCAAATGCCGAACGCACAGCTTAACAGTGCACTTGCTTGTAAGGCACCCCGCTCTACGCATGTGAAGTGGCGCCAGGCTGTGAACAGAGGGCAGTAACCAAGGCTATAACAAAGCAGGCAATGGTTTCAAGCATGTAGCACAATGATCCCTTGAGCGTGACAGCGTGAGCAAACTCATTCCAGGTGCCTTGCTGCAGGTGTGAAGCTCATGCCAGTCCCACGCATGCCTGTCCTTGTTTGTTTTGCGCACCTTGATTGAGCATGGGGCCGAGATCTTGGGCTTGCGTTTGTGCGTGTGCGCGTGGGTGTGCGCAGCAAGCAACTACCGCGGCGGGCACGGTGAGATCGCTACGGGCCACGCGTTGGATGCGTTGCTAAGCGGCCGGAGCTTCAAGGACTTTTCACGCGACCAGGCGTACGGCAAGGTGCGGCCTGCCTTGCGCAGCACGCTCAGTTCTACATACTAAAAAGGCTTTAATATAGTAGACCAGCGTTTTGATTAGGCCTCCAGCCAGTGCCGGCTTGGGACTAGTGATGGCCCTGGGACAGATGGACATGCATGGATTGGGGCTGGTTGGCTGGCATAGGTTCAAGGTTGGGATTGGTCAGGTCAACCTGTCACGTTTATCCTTGCTGGGTTGGGCATGCCCAATGCAGCGATTTTTGAGTGTGTTTTGAGTTATATGGTTTGGATTAGTGTGCACACTATGGTTTGTGATTAGTGTGTGTGCGCATGAAGGCTGCGCAGTGCACAGGGGTGCACAGGGATGCAGGTGGGGGCACTAACCTACAGAGGTAGTAGCTGAGTGCGTGTGCACTGTTCTTCCGCGACTCCCCTTCCCTCCCTCCTGCAGGACGTCACGCGAGACATGCTGTTCGTGTCCACCAAAGCGGGCTACATCGATGCCGGGCTAGCGCGCAGGCTGGTCAAGGTGAGCCACTGGGGTTGGGCAGTAGGCCATGCGGGCACATAATCGCCGATTGCTGGGCCCTTACCTTGCAGCACGCGTGCGTGCATGCGCTGTCAGTGTGGGCGGAGTGCACTCTGGCAGCGCGCCGATGCTCAACGGCGGTACGGCCCACGCACATTGACACATGAGATTACCATATGTCAATATGTGGGGTCCAGTGACCTGTCTCATCCATGTACAGCAGTCCTGGGCAGGGCAAGGGCAGTAGTGCTTCACCCCTGCCGCCGTTTCTTACTGTTCTGCTTTCCTGTGCTGGCGGGCCTGCCCCGGAGCTGCTCGAGGGGCTTGTGTACGGTATGCTGCCATTCCAGGCTGGCCAAACTGCATACACACACCGATCATGCTAATGCGAGGGAGCCGTAGCCCAAGCACAAGCAAGTGAACAGGGAAGCACCTGCTTGGCGCTTGATTGGCCCGTCCTTCGCATCCGCTTGATTGGCCTGTCCTTCACGCCATACCGTGCTGCTGCGCGCAGTCCGGCGAGCTGTCCAAGAAGCAGATCGTGGGCGGGTCGCACTGCATCGCGCCGCCGTACCTCCACGCGCAGTTCAACGTCAGCAGGCAGCGCCTGGGCCTCAACACGGTGAGCTGCCTGGCTGAGCCAATCACACTTCCAGCCGTGATGCCCACGGCACGTGTCATGACCCCAATCCCCATGCTACGTCGTGCCTCAGACACACGATGCCCCCTGGCTCATTTAGGTGATCGCATGAGGCCTCCAGTGGGCTACACAGGTGCGTGGTCACGGCGAATGCATGGCTCTCCATACGCGATGATGTGGGGTCCGGGGGAGGGATTCAGGTGAAGGCCCATCCACCCAGGATTGGATGTTGGGAGCCAGGGGTCATAGTAACGGCCAGGCATTGCCCAGGGCTTCACATTAGCTACCTTACTACCTCCCTCCCTGCATGCAGAGCATTCAATGTTTGGTGCTGGGCCGGTATAGCAGTACAGCAGTACAGCAGTACAGCAGCTTGTCTCCTCCCCCCACCAGCAAGCACACACACCAAACCCCCTCGTCTACCTGATTGGCATGCAGCATACAGTCCAGCCCTCCCCCCTCCCCCTCCCTGCTGTCTTGCCTGCCTGCTGTCCCGCAGGTGGACCTGCTGTACCTGCACAACGCAGCGGAGGCTCAGCTGGCGGACGTGGGGCGCGCCGCCTTCATGAGCCGCCTCAAGGCTGCGTTCGCCGCCATGGAGGAGATGAGGCAGCGGGGCCACCTGCGGTGAGCAGCATGGGCTGAGTGATGCAGCCCATGAGCCTAGCCGCCTGGGCATGCATGTCAAGGCTGGCGCAGCTGTTTGCATTGCTCTGTATGCTCTGTATCCTAGCAAAGCATGTCTCTTATGCTCGTGTGGTATGCACTGATCAACACGTGAATCGGCGCTTCAGCGAAGCACTCGTTGTACCTACAGCCAACCTACAGCCGGCGTAACACTGTAACAGCTTACATAGAGGCCAGGGGCGGAATGGTTCCTTGGGGACGGCGACGATTGCAGGCTCCCAAAGCGCCGCACATGCAGGTTCACGCAATTCACATGAGCACATGAGCACACCTGTGTGCTTGTGCACTGTGGGGCATTGCTGTTCCAGCGCAGTACAATGATTAACCCTGGAGCGTTGTAAGTCATTTGACATGCGCACACACTTGCCAGTCCCACAGGAATCACACTGCATGGCCCCATGGGCGCTCTTCCTGGCACACACTTGCCCTGGTGACTCCATGATGCGACGGAACACCTGTACGTGCAGTCCTACAACTTCATGTACGGTACTTACTACTTGGTGATGCACGTACTGCATCTTGTACTGCATCAGGTGGTACGGCTTGGCCACATGGGACTGCTTCCGTGTACCGCCCAGCTCCCCGCTATACCTCAGCCTGGCGGACGTGCTGGAGGTGGCGGAGCAAGCCGTGGCGTCCGTGGCGGCGGCGGGCGTCAACAACAAGCCACAGCACGGTTTTGCCTTCGTGCAGCTGCCGGTGCGGTTGCACCAGCGCACACCGGACACGCACATGCCACGTAGCCTGACTTGTTCGCATCAGCCGCCGCATCAGCGGCGTAGTACATTAGTACCGCATTCGCTCCGCTAGGATAGGGCTGAACTCCGTGTTGTTGGCTGCAAGCTTACGTGCTGCACAGACCTGCATGTGGGGATGGATCCGCCAACACGGGATGTGCTGTGGGAACGATGCACCAACTCAAACAATGTGCTGTATTAGGTCACGATGAGGGCCGCAGCTTCTGTTGCTGTTGCTGCACGACGAGCAAAGCACCTGCATAGTGTGTGTGGACTAACTACGCAATCAGGCGCGACAGCCATGCTGTATTTTCAGGTGTCTTTGCGGTCCTCCGCTGCTGACTTGCATGGCACAGACTTGGACCTGACGCTGGACATGTGCTGCTGGCTTGCTCGCTGTACGCTGAACGCACTGCATCGTAGCATGGCATGGTCGCATGCGTATGAATGTGGGTTGGATGGCTGATACGTGCTCGCCGGCTGCCCCGCTGCATTCAGATCAACGCAGCAATGCCGGAGGCGTGGGCGGAGGCATGGCAGCGCATCCCCAAGCCCTCCGCGGTGCTGCAAGCGGAGAAACAGGCAGCGGAGGCAGCGGTAGCGGCCGCCAACGCCGCCGCTGCCGCCGCCGCCGCCGCGGCTGCATCCGCAGATCCCAACGGCACCCGACCGCACCAGCACGTGGCGGCGGTGCTGCCGCCGCCCGTAGACCCTTACGAGCACGTGTCTCTTATGGACGCGGCGCGGCGGCTGGGCGTGAGCGTGTTTGCATCCGGCCCACTGAAGGAGGTGCGTGTGCGCGGCGCAGCCTATTGCCAGGCCAGGCCACACTGCACAACGCTGCAACAGTGATAACGCCAGCGGCTGTGTTCAGGATAAGGGTGCTGGAATAGGAATGCAGGCCGGCAGGCCATGTTTTGGTCAGCTGCGCCGCCAGACGCCCTCTCATCGATCGTGCAGCCTGGTTTGCTGTATGAGCGGTCGTCCTCTCGAGTTTGCCCGCTGTCAGCCCCACCTGCTGTCAGCCTCGCCGCCCTAATGCCATGCCAGAGACCGCACCCACCTTGACCCCTTGCTTTTGCGGCTATATGACACTCGTTGCGAGACCCATATGGCGTGCTGCTGATCCAGTGATCTCTCATTGCGGCCCCTTTTCGCCCCCCGGCGCTGTCTCCCCCCCCTCCAGGCGGAGCTGCTCAACAGCCTGCACGGCGAGCTGGACGAGGTGCCGGAGTTCCGCCTGCAGCGCACCACAGCACAGAAGCTGCTGCAGCTGTCACGCAGCACACCCGGTGAGGCCACAAAGCAACACGCCAAGGCGTAAACCTAAACACGAACCATAACCTGAACCCGAACCTAGCCTTCTGATAGTACCGTAGTGTACGGGGCAGTGTGCGGGATACAGTATCAAGCTGCAATTGTGGACCTGTTGCGGTTATCACAACCGCAGACTGCCGTCGGCTCCGTGATGATGCATTGGGGCTGCTGTGTGTTTTGTGTGCATGGTGCAGGCCTCGTTTCTGCGCTGGTGGGCCACAAGACGCGTGAGAACGTGATGGAGAACGTGGACCTGGCCACCGTGAGTCGAGCCTTGCTTGAGCCCTGTGTTCGTCGACTGACAGTGCCATACTGAGCACTATGTGCATCAGCCACCGGCTACCAGCAGCCTGATTCCCCTAGCTTAACCCTTAACTGGATAGCTGGCCGATATCGGCCGTTGGGCCCCCTGCCCTTTCCCGGCCCTGAAGCTGCGTATGTATGTCTACCGTATCACCCTATCACCTGTACCTGTGCGGTTGGCTTTTGCGCGCGTGTGCAGATGGCGCCGTTGGCGCCTAAGGAGTATGAGCTTGCGTACGGCGCCGTCAAGGCCATCCTGGACGACGTGGCTCAGGGCGCGCAGGCAGACAACTCCTGATGACACACGCACCAGGCGTACCGTACCGTACCGCACACATGGGCGGTACACAATAGAGAGCCGCAGTGTACGCATAATGACTTAGGCGCGTGTGGTACGCGTGGGGAGCTGTGGTACAGTAGGGCATTGCACTGCACGCAGGGTGCTAAAGGAGTTACGGACTCTGGTGACAACCACACCAGCTCCGTGTGGGCGCCATGCGCATGAAACCCACCTTATGTCGCAAGCGTCACACCTGGTGTCGACCGATGACTATCGGCACCAGAGGTTTCATTGCGCGACAAGCCTGCGTAGTGATAATCCAAAAACTGCGACCCCTTGTGCACCGGCCCCGTCCGTGAGTGTGCTCGCAGGTCAGCCAGCCCAGCCGCCCTGTGCTTGTGGCATCCACCTCCCATTCGGTGCTTGTACCGCATTGCAGTGTTTAGCGCTGTCCCAAACAGGGACTGTTCAAGCAACTGCCTTGACTGCATCCCACCTACAGTGGCTCCTGCACCATGAACATGCACTCGGGCCAATCCACCTCGGGTACGATAACAGGTCTGCTGCGCTGCATGTGTGTGTGTGTGTGTGAGCGCATGTGTGCGCGCGTGTCAACCTAGAGCCTGGCCTGTGTGGCTGTGTATGCTTCCGATGGCGGAGGTTCACTGGCGGCCCCTGCACTCCTGCATGCACTCATGGTAGCTCTCGCCTACCAGCAGCCCGGTTCAGGTTCGGGGTGTTGTAAATGTGTGACATGACAGGCTTGGGTGCATGACAGGCTTGGGTGCATGACAGGCTTGGGTGCATGTGCATGGCTTATACATGGATGCTGCGTTGGTGTGTGGGAGGGGCAAGTGGGGCCCGCCACTGCCATGCCGAATGATGGAATGAGCAAGACAGCCGAGGCAGAACAGGCCGCTCGCGGCGCCCCTGTGCACGCACGTGCGTGCGTGTCTTTGGCTGTGTTTGTACTGCACGGATGCTGCAGCGGAGCGTCAACCAGCACCAGGAGCACTGGCAGCAAGCCCAATCAAGCCTGTTGCAACAGACATTCAAAGCGCCAACGGCCTTCGGCGATCGGCGCTGCAAGGCGCGTGCCCTTGCTGCCGGAACGTAGCAGCCTTCTGGCCTCTACACCGTGTGGTGCAGCGCAAACGCGGCAAATTATTCGGTGTCCACAGGGTTTCTGTGGCATATGTAGCCCACAGAGCCACAAGCGCTTGGAGAGTTGTTTAGTGTCTGATGCTCGCGGAAGCGCATGTCGCAGGAAGCTTCCTGGACTGTCTGGTAAAACCTCTGCAGGTGTGCAGTATGTGAGCAGGACCCGGTACGCTGTAAACGGCCCAAAGACAAGTTCGCAAGCTTTGACCTGGCTGCACCGTCCGCCAGTTGTGTGCGTGCACCGCTGCATGCCTTTTATGGGAAGCACACACAGCTGCACGGGAAGCACACACAGCTGCAACTGGCTGCACAGTGTTGGCATACACCAGCACCCAAGTTGATATTTTGTTGCGTCATGTATGCGTACACACACCAGTAGCAGACCAGAAGTCTGATTTGAAAATTCTGCAGCAAGGTTGTTGCCGGCCACTGAACAGGTCGCAGGTCTTGGCTGATGGTTCTGTGCAAGCAGTATTCTAATGGAGCTTTGGAACCATATTCATCTTGGGTTGGAGCTCGGTGTGGTCGGGCATACATGGACGACATGATCAGTTGAAGCGGTTGAACCCGGGTAGGCTTTGGCGAGGCTGTCACAGGTGTATCTGGGTGCCGCACACAGTTTGTCTATACTGTCAAGCGTTATCAGGCAATATTCAAACCAACCCCGCGCAGTCCGGTTCCTCACCCTTCTCTGCTCCGTTCGGTGGGCTTGGACTAGGTTCTGAAGCCTGTTGTGGGGACCCAATACGCATCGGCACAGCGCCAGTATGGGCGTGAGCATTCATCAGGACGTGCAGCACTGGACAGGGAGAGGCAGTGCGTGCGCACAGCCTTCACAGCGGTGGCTCTCAGGTGGGCATAGGTCACTACCAACCCAGCCAATCACTGTGATGGCTGCAGGTGTTGCTGGCTTTCCACAGTACACAAACACGCCAGCATCAAGGTCATCGTCTGAATTGCTGACTTCTTTGGCTTGGTGCACCCTCTCGGCAGTCGTCATGCTGCTGCACCGAGAGGTTTGCTGCTGTCACGTGGCAAAGCGTTTTGTAGTAGCACGCAGACAGTAAACACAAGCCATAGTTCCAACTGGATACATTTCTGCTCTTGTAACCAGTTGCCGTCGCTGTATCCTACCGTGTCTCAACCTGACCAGCCAGTCGCTGATGGTGCTGGCACGTGTGTGCTCGTCCACAGGGCCAGGGCCGGCTTCTTTGCTGTTGTTATCTGTGCTGCTATGCCTCAGCACCCCAGCAGAATCAGGTGCGCATGGGTTGGTTGTGCCAAGGCGGTCAAAGGCGCGTGTTCCCATCGCATCCTGGCCTGACGCATCGGCACTGACAGTGCAGGATTTCTATGCACAAGCGGCCCAAACGCACAACAGCACTAGGTCGCCCGAAGTATAGCATGGTTAGGGGTTCAGCTGCAAGTTGATGCACACACGATTCTTGCTACGCCTGTTCGCCGCACATATGCGTCCGGTCGGCGAATGATCGAGGCTGTTTGCACGCGTTGTCGGCCTGCAGGACCCAAGCCAGTAACGTTAAACGGTGACGCGTTCAAGGTCAATATCCGCTTCCCCGCGGGCACATCATTTCGATGTGGAATTCCCAGCAAGCGGTATGCGGCGAAGGTTGGCGCTGCCGTGGCCACAGCAGCCGGACTCACGCAGTATGACGTTCCAGACAACAGCATCGCTTGCGCCTTTCCCAAAACAAAAAAGGACCGCTACACGTCCACTTTCGTCGTGCGATTTGCGACGGCCCTGCCACCAGCCACGCGCACCTTGCTGCGTACGTCATTGGCCACTCAGCCCCCGGTGGTCAACGCGTTGAAGGACTACAGTGCACAGGTGGTCCAGGTGACCCAGACGGTCGCAGCTGACACCGGCGCGCCCAGTCCGCCCAGCCCCCCCCCCCCCGCCC
>BDDA01000422.1:63129-96330 GCA_001662385.1 Chlamydomonas asymmetrica | reverse complement strand
GGGCGCTTGGGGGGGGGGGGAGAGGTGATCGAGTCGTTTCCATCAAGGAGGAATAGCTAGCTCAGGGGCTGGGTGCAGGTGTGGGGTGCATGCAGTGGGGGTGTAGTGGACGGACGGCGGACGCGTGAGGGAGGACCTGGCTGGCAGGCAGGCAGGCAGGCAGGCGGGCGAAGCATATGCAAGCGTGCGCTGAGCAAGCGCAAGCGCTGCGGGCGTGGCAGCTGTGGTGACTTTGCGCAGCACCCACTCAGCAGCACTGCCAGCAGCCTGTCGGTTGATGCTGGAACCTTGGCGGCAGTGGCAGCTCAGGCCAACAGCCAGAGGCAAAGGCAATGACCAAGGCAGCAACAGTGGCATGGGCTCGGGCGAGGTGGTATCGCTGAGCAGGCTGATATGCAGCAGGCGTGGGCAGCAGGGAGCGGCGTGCGCCTATGCGGCGCTGCGCCTGCCAGCAGCGCGCGTCTCCCAGCAGCAGCAGCAGCAGCTGGTAGGCCGCCGCGTACGTGCGCCAACCTGGCACGCTGGCAAGCGCTCTGGTCGTGTTGTACGCCCCTGCAGCACAGGCTAAGCAGCGCCCGTTGCGAGGTGGCCGGTGGCAGCGCAGCGCAGCTCGGCGCGTGCCATCATGACTGGTTGTGTCCCGCATGTGTGCAGGGATGCAGCATGCACCATCAGCCTGCCAGCCTGGCTTAGGGGTTGGGAGTGGGGGTGGGCGTGACCCACATGGCATAAACCATACATGTGCGCAGCGCGCATGTGGGAATATCACATCACGCTAACTCACATGGCTGGCGTGGCCTCCTCGCCCGCCTTCCACCTGCGTCACTCATGGCCCCTGCTTGACTGCCCACCCACCCACCCACCCACCCACTGACTGACTGACTGTGCGCGTGGGGTGTCGGCCTGCCGGGCTGCAGGCTGCGGGCGAGGAGACCGGCGGGCCCAAGATGCCGCTGACCATTGTGTTTGTGGAGCGCAAGGCGCGCTGCGACGAGGTGGCGGGCGCGCTGCGCGAGGAGGGCATCGCGGCGGTGGCGCTGCACGGAGGCCTGGGCCAGGTGCGTGCAGCGGCGGCAGAAGCAACAGCAACAGCACAGGGCCGCATGCGGCGTGTGCCGGGTGGCGTGTGTGTGTCGCACCTCTGACTCTTACTCTCAGCGTGTCGTGGTGTGATGGGGTGGTGATGCTCTGTGGTGCGCCACACCCCGCTGCGCCTCTGCCTGCGGGCGAGATCTGCCGGCAGCGGCACGGTGACAGCCCATGCGGATGCGTCTATGTATGCATGTGCGGGGTGGGGGCCACCCTCGCAAGACATGATGGTGGTGGGTGGTGTGCTTGGGCTTGATGAGGAGCGGATCGCGTTGCAGCTACCTGCATTGTCACCTTACGCGCACACTCTCCCGGCCTACCTCTCGCTCGCCTCCACCACACCAGGTACCCGCCTCGCCCGCTGACAGTGTCGGTGTGAGCGTCAGTGTTTGTGTCAGGGTGTAACCTCACCTGCCTGTACACGTTTGCCTGCACGGCTGAGCGTGCAGTCTGAGCGTGAGGCGGCGCTGCGTGAGTTCACCAAGGGCACGGTGCGCGTGCTGGTGGCGACCGATGTGGCGTCGCGCGGGCTGGACATCAAGGGCATCGGCCACGTGGTCAACATGGACCTACCCAAGACCTTTGAGGACTACGTGCACCGCATCGGTGAGCAGCCCGCACAGCCCTGAGCCCGTAGCCCTGTGCATGGTGACATGAGCAGTTTCAGTTTGCTGCGTTGAAAGTACGCAGCCTAGTGCCCAACGGGACAAGCAAGGGAAGGGATGGCCGCTAAGCATGGCAAGCTGCCAAGCCAAGGTGCCGGCTGTGCAGACGGGAATCACACTGCATGGTCCCACGGGCGGTCATTCTGACACACTCCCCCAGCAATCGTGCAGTGTACGTGCCCGCCTGTGTTGGTGCCTCTGGCGCAACCTGTGCCTTGCCGCACTCCCTCTCCACAGCTTTCTCAATAGTGTGATGTTGCCTGTTGCCTGCGTCGGATCCTGCTGCCGCCAGGCCGTACGGGTCGTGCCGGCACCAAGGGCCGCGCCACGTCGTTCTGGAACGAGCGCGACTCGTTCCTGGTGGCTCAGATCAAGACGGCCATCTCTGAGGCTGAGAAGGGCAACGGCTTTGCGTTTGCCAGCGGCAAGGAGGCGCGCAAGGAGGAGCGGCAGCTGGCGCGAGAGTTCAAGTGAGCGAGCAGCAGCAGCAGCGCCCTGGTGGCAGGACAGGCTGGGGGTGGCGTGACGCGCATGAACACAACATCAAATGAAAGGGGTGCACTGATAGTCGGGTAGTAGCAGTGCCTGACGGGGGGCCCTGGCAGGCTGGCGGCATGCGTTGTGGTGGCGAGAGGTGCGTTAGGGGAAGCCATCACGCATAGAAGGCAGCAGGAGGCGTTGGTGGTGATGGTGATGGTGATGGTGATGGTGCTTGGGTTTGTCGGTCTGCCGGGTGTTCAGCATGCTGCTCCCTGTGTGCTAGTGCTAGTGCATGAGCGTATCGCGCCGTCAGCTGATGTGCACCGGCATGTTATCACGCACCTACCTACCCACCTACCCATCTGTGGGGGCTCTTGGCCCCTGGCCCCCTCAGCACCCCCACCCGCCACAGCTGCACGTCATGTAACCCGGCATATGCGTGATGTGCACCCGTGGGTTGGCCACCGCCACGCGCATTCCTCACCAAGCGCAGAACGCAATGCAACCTACAGGGCTAGAGCTCTCTCCCCTCTCTCCCCCTCTCTGCTCCTCTGCTGCCGCTGCAGGTCTCAGCTCAAGATGTCCACCAGCGGGATGGTGACGGGCGCTGGGGGGGCCGCGGCGGTCAAGGTGGACGACAAGTATGCGCACATGGCGGCAGCGGCGCCGACGGCTGCCAGCGGAGTAGCAGATGCTGCCTGGGACGATTAGGCCAGACTAGACTAGGCTAGAGGCGCCACTGCACCTGCGCCACCGCCTTAGCTTAGCGCCAGCCAGGTTGAGGTAGAGCGCCGCAGCAGCAGCCCAGTTGGCGCCATCACCGGAGTGTCGCTGCTGCCGCTGCCGCTGCCGCCGCTGCTGCTGTGGTGGCAATGCAGGGCAGCGGCACTCATCAGTAGCGGCCAGGGAAGCGGAGCAGAAGCAGCCCGTAGTTGTTTCCTTCAAGGCTTAGCTGCCGTAATGTGGCGCATAGTCTGTAGGCGGCGGCGTGGCGTGGCGTGGCTTGGTGTGGATCCGGAATTTGAGGGCCAGCAGGCGTACTGATTGACATACATAGGCAGTGATGGTGGAACGCGCTCAGTTATGGGTGCTGTGCTGGTGAAAGGGCGTGAGGCGTGCGTGGCGTGTGCGGCGCATAGTGGCCGTGCGGGCCTCTGGCTGGGTATCGCAGGCAGGCGTGGCACTGTGCCCGCCTGCCTGGTGCGTTGTGATGTGATGCGATGCATGTTGGCCTCTCACTGTGTGCACACGCGATGGCGCCTGCTGGCCAGCCTGCTCCCCAAAGACCAACATCATAGCTGGCCGCAGCAATCGCGGCAGATGCCAGTGCATAGCCCAAGCATTGCATGCATTCATGCAACTATATGGTCCTCTCCTCCTCTCAGACAGACTGTAGACCATCACATGTGATGGGTGCGGGCAGCAATGCCCTGCGGACGGACAGCACTGTTGCCCTGTTGCATTGTTGATAGCTAGGTGCCCCCGGTTGGGTTGGTGTTGCTCTCACTCATGACTTCAGGCGTCATGAGCAAGGACTGAGCAGCACTCTGCTGTTGCGTTGCCGAGCACTGGGTGCCGCCAATTCAGGGCTGCCGCCCCCACAACACCAACACTAGTCCCAATCACACAACACCCCCCCGCCATGATGACCACTGCCGCTTCCAGGTCACATGTCTTTGGAGCACAGCGCTGCCCTAGGCTGCTCCCTCACCTTACCTTACCTGCGTGTGGTCATCCCCACGACCCTGCCGGACCGCCCCCCCCCTGTTTGCATGCCTTGCCTTGTGTGCACGCGTCAACACCACCCTGACACCAACACGTTCACACACCTGTTCACACCCCTCATCTGCGCGGATGATAGCCACATGCTCCATCCACTCGGCATCTGACGGGAGTGCATGGCCCGTATGGCTGGCATATGATGGTGACAAGCGCTGCACGCCAAAGCTCGTGGCAGCGCATGCCCGAACAGGGACGGGGACGGTTTGTCTGGTTGGACAAACATTAGTGAAGCTGAATTGATTATTGACTGGATTCATCCATAGTGCTGGCTGCACACGAGGCGCGCATGCGGTTTGCTTGCGCTGCGTCCGGCCATATATGCAACGCACTGCAGGGCGGTGCCGCGACGTACAGGCGCAGCCTTGCAAGCACGCATTCGTGTTGTGCACCACTGTTACGATGGCCGGTGTGTGTGTATGGGTGTATGTATGAGGTGCACCACAACGATGGTCGCGCGCAAGCCTGGCAGGGGTGGCCTGAGTTGCGCAGCTGGTGTGGTGGTGTGTGCTGAGGAGAGTTGATGAGCCCCGACTGAGCCTCTGGCAGTGACGCTGACAGTGAAGGACACGCCCTGTCGCCCTCCCCGGAGATGCCGATGCGCACGCATTCGCCCACACACCACAGCGCGATGCTGCTGCCATCACCTGTGCGGCCCATGCGGTGCATACTAGCTAGCAGTTGTGAGTAACCGTGGCGTTGCTTGACACCAGATGACCAGACCGTCTTCATCTAGAGGGGAGTATCGGCCTCGGCTATTGCTCCTAGTGTAAACCAGAACCCTAAGCCTGAGACTGTTGATAGCAACAAGGGCTGCTGGCATTGCTGAAACCCAGTCCCCTGCCCCCAACGAGTAGTGGAGCATGAGGTCCTTGCCTCTGGGCGCAACCGCCCTCTTGCGCCACTACCTGTCTGCAAGTGGCCTGTGTGTGATACGAGGTGTGACATGTGCCAGCAGCGCCTTTACCGTACTTGAGCCAAGCAAGCGTTAGCGCGTTGCTTGGGGTGCCGGACGGCCCCTACTCCTGGCGCGCCCCCAGCAGTGCATATGCTGGACCTGGGACGCTACAATATTGTACTCAAGTGGTGCGGTGCCTGCATGCAGCTGCCTGATACAGACCCTAGTTTGTGTATGGCAGCGGAAAACGCCGGCACGCACGACATCCAGTGTTACCGTGGGAGTAGTGGAAGAACACGACACAATCATTGAAAGCAAGCGTTACGAGTGGCTGCAGTCATGGTGTAGTTTAACCAGCCCAGTCTGTGGATTGAGTGCACCTAGCACGTGTGTGCGGACTTGTATAGAATGACATGTGGACGTAGTGTGCCCCCACAGTGTTGTGGTGACGACGTGCATGCGGCCGGGGCGTTGCTTTTGTGAGGAAATGAACTGTGAGCACTCAGTCCAGGGTTCAGACAGGTGGAATGATTAGGCTGTGCATTCCGTTTTTGATTTAAACTCTGTGCCTATGCAACTCACACGCACAGGATTTGCGTGCCCGTAGCGTACAACGTCCATATGTCTGTGGCTACATGACGCATTGACGCCCAACCTTAACAAAGCTTGCAAAAATTGCAAGTTGCATCGGAGACAAATGAAACAGTTCTAAACTTTCTCATCAGTACTCCTTTACCTTTGCAAGCTCACACTCTCCTGATCTGTTCAACCTCAATTCAAACCTGACAGCAGCTCAACCTGGCAGCTCAACCACTACCATCTGTTGCTACAGTCCTAGAGCGCTGGCCCACAAATAGGGGCCCGCGTCGCATCTACGTTAGCAGCTTAGCCTGATATGCTTGCCAGCTGCCAGGGTCGTACCTCGCGCAAGGAGCCCCCAAAGCCGCCAGCAAAGGCACGGGGCGCTCCCAGCACCCACCAACTGTCAACGCTTGTGGGTGCCCCATACCTCCATTTATGTTATCTACCTAGCTGTGTGCGAGCAGGTTGACATGCTGGGTTTCTGACAGTCAGTCTGCGCAGGCATGGGTGCCCCACCCGCACATGCGCGTTCCTTTCTGTTGCACAGGCGCCCAAACCGACCATCCCAGGCCGTGCAGAAACTGTGAAGCCCAGGCAGCTGCAGCTCAGCGAGGACAGCAGCGAACAAGTAATTGAGCCAGGCTCGCCGAGAGCTAGCGCCTCTGGCGATCGTTATGAGTCCGATGAGTTCCCCAACATAAACAATGACAGCATCCAGGTGCTGGTGCGCGTTCGTCCTGACTCAGAGCTGGAGCGCACAGATCGTGAGATATTCTACGCAGAGCCTGGGACAGCCTGTGGCAGCACGTGCACCCATGTCTGTCACAAAAATGATGACACTGTTGGGGAACGTGTTGGTGGTTGAGGAAATTGTCTCCTTTGGCCTCAGTCCTTGAAAAGTGCACACAGCTCACTGCAACGTTGCTTGGCACACCTGGCCTACGGCTTGTCACCCAGTATGCTTTGCCCCATATACCCTGGCATGTGTGCCGCGCAGCGCGGCACTCCGAATGCGTGGAGTTCAAGGGCTCACGCACTGTCATATTGGACACGCAAGACAGGAGCAAGAAGCCCCCGATATTCTTTTTTGACTGTGTCTTGGGTCCAGAGACAAGCCAGGCTGAGGTGTTTGAAGGTTTGTCGCTTGCAAGTTGCTACGAAGTGATTGTGGAATTGCTGTTCACAAAGCTTGTGTTTAGAACTTACGCAAGTCATCCGTGTTCACTTTTGACGCAGTTGTGGCCAAGGGCATGGTCGACGATTGCCTGCTTGGCAAGAATACATCGTTGTTTGCGTATGGGCAGTCCGGCGCTGGCAAGACTCACACAATAATGGGGATCATCACAGACGAAGAGGAGGTAAACATTTACCGTGCACTGCCTGTGTGCTGACTTCTTGTTCTCCCAGTCACATAGATACCTGTCGCACACTGCTTGCCCTGATGACTATCAGACGCGCGTGCCACATGGTGTTGCGCGCAGCGTGGTCTGGCACCCCGCTTGGTTGCCCACCTGTTCGACCGAATCAGCGCTGAGGAAACAGATGGAACTGCGGAGGGGGTTGTCAAGTATAACTGCAGGCAAGAACACGATGGCATTTCATGTGTACCACAAACGTACAGGCATGTACATGTCAACATGACAACAAACGTTAAATACACGTACACACTGACATTGGAGTTACTGCCTGTTAATCTTCAAGTACCGATGTGTAGGTGTGCATGTCCTACGTTGTCAGCATGCACACTCATTTATGGCTTGGAATCCTGCAGCGGCCCGCATCCGCTGTGCACGCTGGTATCCTCCTGGCATCATGGTGTCTGCGCATCAATGCTTCTTCTTCACCTTGTGCACTCGCACAGCCGGCCAGTCACCACTGCTTGCGGCCAAGGCTGGCACTGAGCAGGAACACAAGCAAAGGGCTGCGCACAGCAATCCACGACATGGTTACAAGCACATACACGTGTGTGTATGGGCTCTGCTCTGCATCCGGTGGCCTCGCAGCCCACGCATTAGGCATGAGCACAAGGCACATGGTACATGGTCAGCAGGCTTCCGTCATGCTGCATGTCAGCACATTGCTACCCAGCAAGTGAAGCTGCCTTCCCTCCTGAGCACACGCATGCATGGTGTGTGTTAAAGTGTTTTACTTCCCGTTGGGCCATGCATTATGCTTTCCGTAGGGACGTGCAGTGTGCTTATGTCATGCATGGTGTGTGTGTGTGTTGGTCCCGCCAGGTGTTCCTTCCTGGAGATCTACAACGAGGCAATCACCGACCTGCTCGTCGACCCCAGCAGAGCCGCCAAGCTGGAGAAACGCGCCGCCAAGCTGGAGACAGGCGCCTCCAAGCCTGAGGAAGGCCCCACCAAGCTGGAGATACGCGAGGACCCGGATCGCAGGACATACGTGGAGGGCCTCAGCGACCCTACCGTGCTCAACGGTGAGCCACGCAGCCACTGAGCCCCGCAGCAACCAGTGCAGCTTGCTGCCGGAGTGAGCAGAGTGACAGGGCATACCTTGACTTGATGCAGGGCAGGGAAGCAGTGGGGCAGCCAACATACAGGCGCCGCCAACAGGCAGCAACAGGGACCATGACAGCAAGGGGCATGAGCCGTGTGCATTATGCCGCAGCGCGCATGCATTTTCACGAGTGCATGCGTTTGCATGCGCTGCACCAGCAGCTGCCGGATGTAGCCTGCATGGACCTCGCATGCAAGCTCACCAACAGCGCATGCATGCAATGATCGTACCTATCATCCATGCTTGCTGTCGGCTGTCTGTCTGCTGCAGCGGACGAGATGTTGCATCACCTGCAGCGCGGCATCAGCGCGCAGCGCACCGGGGAGACGTGCCTCAACCGCCAGTCCTCCCGCAGCCACTCGGTCTTCACGATCACGTGCGTACATGGATGACCAACAACCTCACAGGGCCAGAGTGGCTGCTGTGCCTCCTGAAGTTAATCCCTGTTGCTGATGCTGATTGGAGCTGCTGATGATTGCAGTCATTCAAACGGTTGAGGCAAGCATTACAACGAGGCTGACAAACTTCCCTGCAGCACACTCCCCTGCAGCACGCTGTGTTGCATGTTCTACACTGGGAAGAGGGAGCAAGGGGTTGCGTGTCATGCCAGCCTGAGACTCAGTCCCAGTGAATGCGTACGCTGCCCCACTGCTGCAGCACCCTCTGCTGCTGCTGCTGCTGCATGCAGGGTGGAGAAGAGCGTCACCCGGGATGGCGTGTCCAAGCTGTACGCTGCACGCATCAACCTCGTCGACCTGGCAGGTGGGTGGCAGGGTAAACAGGATATGCAGCGTTGCGTTATCAACGAGCTGCTTGATGGCCGTCCTGCTTGCTTGGGCCTAGGAGCGTCTTGCAAGGGACACCACTGACGTGCTCTCGTGAAATACTCTCATGTTTGAGCATGCCGGCTGATGTCCCCAGATTTTGGTTGTGGTTGTGTGTGGCCGGGGGGCATGTTGCTGCTTCAGGTAGCGAGCGCAACGCCAGTGGTGCGCTGGGCGGCAGCCAGGCCACAGGGGAACACTTCATGGTGGGTCATGCACTCATGCGCTCATTTGGCGTTGCTGGGTGGTGCTGCCCGCTCCCTGCCAGGCACATGCGCGTGCGGTGCCATACTTGGGCTTCTTATCTGGAATTGGTGTGGAGCAAACGCACAGTACAGGTGTTGAGTGAGCGGACGGCAACAGAGCGATCATCCCTTGTGCATCAGTACGCAACACCCGCACGGCGCTCTCGGCTGACTCATGTACGCAACGCATAGACCCATGCACAAGCTGCAGCAAAGCCACCGCATCCTCCTGCCCTTCGCTGGTGCCACACGCGCCTTATCCAGTGATCAGCCTCCTCCCCTCCCCGCACTTGCCTCCCCTCTCCGCGCGCAGGAGGCCTGCCACATCAACAAGTCGCTCACCGCTCTGGGGCGCGTCTGCACCAAGCTGCTTGAGCGCCAGAAGCAGGGCGGTCACGGGCACGTGCCGTACAGGGACTCTAAGCTGACGCACCTGCTGCAGGTTGGTGCTCGGTGCCATCGTGCAGGCCCGGCTGCTGGCAAGCATGCCAGCTGTGGGATAACTGTGTGAAAGCTTGCCCTGCAGCTGGCGTGATTTGAACTTAGATTCATGGAGACGGCTGCCTCAGGTCTTGCACTTGCGTTCACGACGGCTGCCTCAGGCTGCATCAGATCTTGCGCTTGCGTTCACGACACGAAGCGTGCAGCCCGCAGGCTGAACAGCTGGCCGCACTGCTGGCACCTTGGCTGTGGTGTGGTCTTACCTGTGTGTGCAGTCATCACTGGGCGGCAATGCCAAGACCCTCATCATCGCCAATGTGAGCCCCAGCAGCGTGTGCGGGGAGGAGACGCTGTCCACACTGCGCTTCGCACGCAGCGCCAAGAACATCCGCAATGATGCCAAAGTCAACTGGACGGTGCAGGTAAGGGAAACAGGAGTGAGCCACACATAGGCTGGGAAAGGCGGACCTTGTCACAGAGAGGTGCCTTTGCACAGCGGAGCAAGGCCTGCACGTGCTGTCGCGTGTCACCTGCTGCGGTCACGCGCTGGTCATCCACCACTCCAGCGGCTCAAATGATGCATAGTAAACCCTGCGTGGCGCATGATTGGTTACAATGCATGCATCAATCGTGTGCACGCAGGGCGATCGCGTCGCGTTGCAGCGGGAGATAGAGCGGCTGCGCGCGGAGATCCAGGGCCTGCGCGAGGGCGTCACGGACCCACTTATCCATGAGAACGCGGCGCTGGTGGCCAAGCTGGCGGCGTGAGTGCATGAGCACATCCCCTCCTCACCCAACACGCATACCCACCACCACCAACAACAACATAACATAACGTTGCTTCGTTTGTTCGTGACACCTGCATCCGTCTCCTAGTCTCCGTGTGGGGGCCCAGGCCTCCTGAGGTAGCATACCGTAAGAAGCACAACGCAATCACGCAACATGTGCTGAACAACCTGCTGTTTGGCTGTGTGCGGCCCGCCATTGTTAGGTGCGCGCCGTGATGGTGCCCATGACGCGCCAACAAGGACTGTGCACCACACACTGTACCTTGCCGTGGCTCAGTGATTTGTCACTGCTGGCGCTGCGCTGCTGTGTGTGCAATTGACTGCATGCGTGCAGTGAGCGTGAGGCACGGGAGAAGCTGCAGCTGGATGTGGCGGAGGCATCCAACGCTGCCAGGTAGGGCCTGCAGGAGCAGCGGAGCCTGATAAGGCAACGCCAGCTTGTTGGAAGGTCGTGCTGTCCAGGAGTGGCAAACCAACATTCCTGACTGCCAATGGAGGCACAGCACTGCGCTCGCCCTGGCTGTGCTTCCCTGTGTTAACTGCTGCGGCCAGGTACGTGCACTGCCAGTCTTGCTAGCGGAGCAGGGTTGCCGGTGGCTGACTAACGGAGCTGGCTGAGGTGCGTGCGGACATGAAGTCTCCTTGCTTGCCTGTGCCTGCCCTGCGGCTAATGCGCGGTGCAGGCAGCTGCAGCGTGAGCGTGACTTGTGGAGCGCAAGTTCACGCAGGCGCGGCAGGCGTGTGCCAACGTGGAAAAGTGAGTGGGGAAGCACCGCCAAAAATTACAGTCATAGATTGGCCAAACTACATTTTAAACTAGGTCTTTCTGAGGCATGCTCACTGTTTGTGCACTTGCATGCATACAGCAGGAGGGCTCAGCCAGACCGGGCGGACAAACGATTTCACCCGTCAATCCCACCATGACAGTGTGGTTCAGCCACCGCCTAGGCAGAACAAGGAGCCTGTACGGCGCGTTGGCGCAGCGCCATCCTGAATGGGGTAAATGTCGCGTCAATCCCGTTTACATGCACACGAAATCAGCGCACCCAGCGCATGCTGCCTCGCATGGTGTGCGGCTGTGCGCTTGTCCTCATCATGCAGGGCGTCCAGAGCCCTTGAAAACGCTGCGACTGGGTTCAACAACGCCTGCGAAAACGTGGCAGACGCACACGCGGAGGAGGTCTCCCTGCTGAGGCAGCTGCTGGACCACACGCAGGCGGCGGCGGCGCAGGCGGAGCAGGCGCGCCTGCAGGCACAGGTGCGGGTTGCACAAGATGCAATGCGCTTCGGCATTATGAGAAGCAACAATGGGGAAGACGTGCGATTGTTGTTTGCAATCTTGAAGGGCTGGCCAGCCAGACACCACCCTGGCACGCACAAGCCGGTTCCAGTACACCGGCAGGTGTTGTATCATACCTTCATACTACTGTGGCATGGTACTGTGGCATTTTCCAGCCGCACACGATAGGCAGCGCATGTGGCTGACGGTAATGCAAGCCCTGTTTAGGCCCGCTGTTTGTGCATGCTTCCAGTACGAACAGGCTGCAGCCCAGCACCGCGAGGCCAGCAGCGCTGCGCAGGAGCGCTTGGCGGCGGTGTCGGCGGGGAAGGCCGCTGCGCTTGCGAGGGTACGCGGCGTGGCTGTCTGTTGATATACACATTCAGCCTCCAAGTGGATTGCTGGAGAAACATGCTGAGCTGTTAAGTAATAACTGTTAGTGTTGAAACTGACACGTGCGCATCCACTCAGCGTGTATGCGCCGCTAAATGCTCCCGCCATGCAGGTGGTGGAGGTGGAAGCTGAGCTGGCGCAGTCCCGCCTGCAGCTGCAGGCCGCGCAGCAGCAGCATGGCGCGGAGAGACAGGCCTGGCAAGCAAAACAGCAGGTGGGAGGGCGAAGCAGCAGCAGGCACACACTAGTACATATGCTAGTGCCTGTGCTGCACAACATCCTGCCTGCACCAAGCGCCTTTCCTACGCGCAGGCCCCAGGTGCACGCTGCCTGCAGCACCGGAGGAACTGTGTATGGCCCTCTGCTGCATGTACATGTACGGTACTGCCAGCCGTCAGCCGCTGCCTGCTGTGCATGCGTGTGCGTGTTGTGCTACCCAGGAGCTTGAGTCCGAGTGCAAGGCCCTGTTGCAGGGAGCGGAGGCGCAGGCTGCGGCGCAGGCTGCGGCGCTGCAGGCGTCTCATGACGAGGCACAGGTGCGGTGAAGGCTGAACGCAAGGCCCTCAATGACACACACTGCCGCCCAATGCAAGATGTGCTTTCACCGCTGGGTTCTGGGCGCTTGTTGTCCTGTTGGTGCCCATCACATGAGTCCGCGGCATATGCCTTGCTTGTCTCTACAGCGACCTCTCATGCATGTGATGGTGCATGACGCCATCCCGGTGCTGAGCGCGTCACAGTGCATGGCTCCTGTGCTGCTGATGCTGCAGGCGCTGGCCGCTCTCAAGCGTGCGGCGGAGCAGCAGGCGGCGGCGCTCAGCACCAGTGGGGAGGCGCTGAGCGCTCAGCTGCAAGTGCTGCACGCTGAGGCCGAGGTGGGAGCCGGGCGGGGAGGCGCTGCCTGCCTGCATCATGCATGAGCTTCACCACCACTATAGCTGCCTGGCCTGCAAGCGCTGCCTGCCGTGCAATCGGCCGCACTTGCTGGCTTCCCTCTCTCACTGACCTGCGGTTCTGCGCCATGCTACGAATGAGCTGGAGGCAGAAGCGCACCATGGTGTGATGTGTTGTGTGGGCATGTAACAGGCGCTGCGCTCTCGGGAGCGCTCGACCCAGCAGCAGGTGGTGGAGCTGGCAGTAAAGAGCAATGTGTTGGCGGCTGAGCTGCATGCCCTGCAGGGAGAGGCACAGGTATGCTGCTGCTGCGGGCCGTCCTGGGGCCGTCCAGTGCATCAGGGGCATCACTCACCGCTCGCTGTAGGCTACCAGGTCGACATGCCGGTATGAAGGACAGCGCAGCAAGCAGGCATCTTGATGGTGCCCCATTTTGCACCCATGAATGTATCCGGAGTTGTGAGTAGCACTGTCATGGACATGTGACTGTCGTGTGCACCTCGCACTGATGTCCCGCAAATAGCATCGCCTGCCAATGCCCAACCATCACACTTTGCTTGCCATCATTGGCTGGTCGTGCAGCGCAGGCGCTGAGGTGTGAAAACGCAGGGCTGCTGCAGCAAAGCAGGGAGCGGCAGGCGCTGGCAGCGCAGCAGCTGCAGGCGGCGTAGGCGGAGGCACACGGTGAGCAGGGCCTGCACGCCTGCCCACCACTGGCCACGCTGGGGCAGATGCAGCCATGCTTGGGCAGATGCAGCAAGGGGAGGACCAGTGTTAAAGCATCGCGCAAGGGCGTGTCGCTTGTGTGTCATGGCAATTGCCGTGTGACCGTGTGTACGCGTCAGCGCATCACCCGCCTTGCACCTCCTCACGCCTCCCTCTCACGCAGCACTCCCTCTCACGCACCGTGCAGGCCTGAGCGTCAAGCTGGCGGCGACGCTGAGCGAGCGCCAGGCGGACGCCGCGCGCCTCAACGACGCACTGCGGGTGGCGGGCGAGCAGGCAGTGCGGCACGAGGGCCGGGCCGCGGCGCTGGCCGACGCCCTGGAGCAGGAGGAGCGCGGCCACGCCGCCACCAAGGCCCAGGCGGCAGCGCTGGTGGGGGAGGTGAAACGACGCAGCTCGGGACACTGCGCTGAACTGCTGTGTGACCGTATGAGTCTCGCGGAATGCGTTACAGGGCACGTACGTCGGGTGCCTGCTCAATACTGCTGGCTTCCATATCAACGCTACCCACAATTGCTGATCACTTGATTGTACCAAATAAGGTGCTTTGCCCAACCTCCGAATGCTTACTGGATTCTTGTTTGTACTGGCAGGTCGCGTCGCTCACAGCGGACGCCGCCAAGCAGCAGGCCGCTGCCGCCCAGACCTCCAAGGACATGCAGGCGCAGCTGACAGCGCTGGCGGCTGAGAAGGCCAGGTGGGTGGAGGCGCGCGCTGCTGCTGCGCCTGCTGCCAGACCCAGCATTTCGCAGTGCATCAACCTGGATAAGGGTGCATCATGCAACCTCGTGCATCCAGTGGGTGGGGGTGCAACGATGATAAGGATTCGCTTCCGCAGCACTGTATGCCTACCCACCTGGTTGACAGCACTGCTTCAGATCATGCTTACAGACACTCCTCTAGCTGCAGCCCAGTGACGGACGCATCCTGAGCCATGCTTGTCCTCGTCTGTATGGGGCATGAGCGCCCAACATGCGTGCTGCATCTTTGTGCCCTCCTCACACCCTCCTCCCACCCTCCTGCCGCTGTTGACAAACACGCAACCTCTTCCTCTGCGCACCTGCTCCGCGTGCATATGCGTTCTCACATGGCTGGCGTGGTGACCTCCGCAGCAAGGAGCAGGAGCTGCTGGAGGCCAAGCTGGCCGAGCGTAGCCTGCGCAGCGACGTGTCGCGCCTGAGCGCGGCGCTGGCCGACAAGGCGGCGGCGGCGGAGGCGGCGGTGAGGGAGCTGGAGGGGCTCCGCGCAGACATCGCCGAGCAGCGTGCACGCCGCCCCCTCACGGATCACAACCTGAACAACCTCGCCAAGCTTGACTTTGCTGCACCCGCCACGATCCTAGGCAACGCGGAGGCTGGCAAGGCCGCCGCGAGCAAGGTGACGAGCAGCAGCACAAGAAGCAGGCCTGACGTATTGGTCGAGCGCTTGTCAGGCAGCTCGAACGACCAGGACAGTGCAGCTGCGGAGCTGCACAAGAGGGCGGCTGGCAGCGCCGTGGACCGGGCTGAGATCTGCAGCATGAGCGGCGCGATGGAGGGGCTGGCGAAGACTGCAGCATCCGGTAGCCCCTTCGCCATTGAGCATGCTCTCGCAACACTGTGTCTCCTCCTGGCAGCATGCGACATGACGACCCGGTTGAGGATCGGGGATACGCCAGGCATGCTCAACGTGTTGGTGCTAAGAACACGGTCCGGCAGTCCTCACGCCAAGGGTGAGGCTGCCGCAGCGCTGAACGAGCTGACACGCAGCAACGCACACTGCGCAAAGATCGGCGCCATCCCTGGCGTGTTCGATGCGTTTGTGGAGCTAATATGGTGGGGCAGCCCAAGAGCCTGGAAGGAGACGGGTGAAGCGCTGCGCAACCTGGCACGCAACAGCGCGAACAAGATTACGATGCGCGCCACACCAGGCATGAAAGACGCGTTGTGCGTGCTCAAGCGGTCGCGTGACCCAAGCGTCGAGGAGACTGCAGCGGCAGTGCTGCAGGACCTTGGCTTGATGGGCTAGGTAACCTGGTTGTCATTCAGGAAAAGTGTTGCGGTGCCATGTATCAGGTAGCAATCGGCAACAACAACAGTGCAGGCAATAAGCGGACGTGGTTGTTGAGCCTGCCTGCTGCATGAATCTGCCTGGTGCATCGTCCTGTAGCAGCCAGCGGATGCTGCACGTTGCCCACTCCTCCCCTCACACACGCAATCCCACCCAAACCCACACACGCCCTCTCTGCTCTTGCAGTTTTGGTCTTCTGGTAAGGAGGCATTTTATTGGGGTGGCTGTTTCAGCCATTCACGGCGCCGCCATGCGCCCTGTGTAGCCGCTGCGCTGTACCTCACCTAGCATACTCTCTACGCTTGCAGGGTGGCTGCTCGCTCCTGCAGTCCCCGATTACTGCTTGCGCATCAACATGACCTCTTCTGCTGATTCACGTTCGTTAGCTGCCGCCAGCATCGCCAGGCTGATGGAGCCGTGTGATCCCTGCCTTCCTCGGCGCTAGTGTCACTTTCCTGGTAGGGGCGCCCTGCTGGTAGGCGCCCTGGTGCATTCCATGCAGCTCCATCGTCACTTCGTCAGCCATACGTGCGAGGTGCTGAGTCCGGTTGACGCAGGTCTCCCCAAAAACCACCCTGGCAACGGGATGCGTACAGCCGCACACACACTACTCACATACAAGTGATTATGTGAGGGCCCTGCCCCCGTGCACAAGCATCAATAAAGAACCAATACGTGTCGGGACGCAGTGCATGCAGGCTTGCAGGCTGTGGACATGATGATTTCGGTTTGCAACTGAGTGCTGCAAATGCATACCAATTGATTAGCGCCAATCCTGCTCAATCATGTGCTCAATCATGTGCTCAATCATTCTGGCAACGGAATGCCATGTAGGCTGGCTGATGATTACGCCCGATGCTGCTAGCACAAGACAAGCCATATGGTGTAGCAGATGCGCAACGCGCATGTCCAATAAATGAATAAATGATGCGTGCATGGCCTGCGCGGGTGGGTGGTGGGGCATGCTGTTTGGTGCTTGCCCTGAACGGCATTGGCAGCGCGAGAGGTTCTGCTGTGGCTTCACAGATGTCAGCTTTCTGGGCTGTGCCGCTGTGCCTCCTCACAGGCGTCGTGCGATTGCGCCTGCTGGTTTCCTGCCGCATGCCTGCCTGCCTCTGCCGCCCCGCGTTCCAGATAGCCCGGATGCCCTCCTCATCAGACTGCGTGTGCCTGCTGCCATCCTGTAATCTGCTGTCTTGTCAGACCTGCTCGGTGCCAGGGTCCGCTGACTTGCTTGGTGTGTTCGCGTGCGGTGGGCCGGGCGCTCATCAACGAAGCCGAGTGCCGTGCGTTGTGCTGGCTGGGGTGTTGCTGCATGCTCTGCGTCCCCTTGCATTGCATCCGCAGCTTGCTGTTCCAGCTTTTGATGAGCTAGGCATCCCACTCACCAGTTTTATATGTGGGCTAGCTCATCGACCATGATCATATTTGCGATGTCAGTACCCAGCCAGCAGGGAC
Organism: Chlamydomonas asymmetrica; assembly: GCA_001662385.1. Taxonomy (NCBI): domain Eukaryota; kingdom Viridiplantae; phylum Chlorophyta; class Chlorophyceae; order Chlamydomonadales; family Chlamydomonadaceae; genus Chlamydomonas; species Chlamydomonas asymmetrica. The sequence continues at coordinate 79,220 of BDDA01000422.1, read as the reverse complement.
GCGCAGGCGCTACGTGGGGGTGGGTACCTGGGTGCTGCCATCCTACACAGTGCATTGCACGAAAGCACCGTGGATCTAGCTGGTATGGCTGTCAGCTTTGCCAGCTTGCCACATATCCAGTGCTAGACACAATCACGTTCCATTCTCATACATTGTGCGCCACTGCGCCATCCTGTACATCATGGATGGGGCATGTCTGTGGCAAGCCCATGCCTGACGTGAAAATGTGTGACTTGGCACTGTTTTGTGTGCCCGACACCCTACATACTGTTGCTTTGTGCTGCTTTGACGATTGAACAGTTGTTTGCTTGAATGTGTGGACCTTGACCATGCGGCAGTAGCTGGTGGGCTGCCGTGTATGTGCTGCAGCATTGTACTTTGCTGACTGCGAGCTTAGACTTGAACACCTGATGTATGCAGACAGCAATTATCGATTTGATTTGTGAGAGTTGCTTTGCTTTGTGCTATCAGGCTGTGTTTAGGTCTGTGGGCGTTGTTGCAGGCTGGGTGGTTGAATTCTGAGCCACATGTTCGTAGGGCTGTAGGCTGTGACTCAGAGTGCGAGTCTGAGGGGCCTAGCACTCCAGGCCCAATGCTGCAGGCCCAGTGTGCCAGGCCTAATAATGTATGCTGTAAGCTAGGCTAGGCTGCACCATACTTCATATGTACCGTAGGCTGCAATACCACACCTTCAGTTAGGCTGTTGTGGACATCATAGGACTGAACTTCACACCTAACAATTGATAGGCTCACATCAATCTCACATCAGCACACCTCGACATACGGGTAGCGCTTGAGTAATAATAGCGGCTGCTACCCAACAGCAGGCGCCGGTCACGACCAGAGGCACAAGCTGAGCTTGGTATCACACAGTAAGGTCCACTAGATACGCAGGCAGAGTCGTCGCATGTGCATAACACACACAACGATCCGGTGCCCTATCATGCTCTGAGTGCACGTGTGTGGCTTACTCGGGCAGCGCATGCCACGGATAGATGCTGTACTGCGTACTGGTCTTGTTCCGCAAGGCCCAACACCAGTCCGGACTGCCGATCCTCCGGAGCAGGGGCGTATGGCGCAGCACCTATGGGCGTTGACGGAGCACACGCAGGAAGGGCTGCTACTACACTATTGGAACTAGCACTCGCGCTACTGCGCCTAATGCGCCAACTGCGCCAACTACAACTACACCTACAACTACAGCAACGACACGCTATCAGACGACACGCAATCTTGATGATCACGGAGTTGGAGCTACTGCGGTACCGATAGACGCTTTTGAGGAGAAGGTGGAGCGCATCGTGGAGGAAGCTGTAGCTGAGCCTGAGAAGGTCAGCATATCAACTGGGACGGCGCTCAGCATCAACCCAGCGGATGCACATGAGGGCATGGTCCCGTGCTTGCTCAGCATGGCGAATCGTGTGGCGACTCCACAGGCGGCTCGGCCTACGGCGTAGCAGGCTCCCAGTACAGCCACTGCCTCCAACATGATGGAGGTATCAGCATACACAGCAGACGACGGTATCAGACAGGCAGGTGACACGAAATTGTATCTATCGCGATTGGCAGAGGCAGAGGCGGCGGCGAGCGAGGATGGCAGCAGCCCCACCACCGACAGCAGTACAGAGGGATGCACCGCCAGTGAGGGAGGCGAGGAATGTGCAGAAGCACATGGATTGGGCCCAGGTGAGGAGGAGGCGAGTGAGGAGCTGGACCAAGATGACGGGTGAGGAGGAGCAGCCTGAGATCTACATACCTACAGACGGACAGCAGCGTCCCAGCCAGCACAGCAGGAGTGCAAGGATTGGAGGATGACGAGTTTGATGAGGAGTGTTTGCCGCCCAAGGCGCTGTGCGTGGAGGTGCACCAGGCGGAACAGCTACCTGGGTCACGCCCACATCAGGACACCGGGTGGAAGAAACGGCATACAACAGCAAGTCAGTATCGTTTGATTCCATGTCAGCCCTAATCTGCCGGAGAAGGCAGCACTGCAGCAGCTTTTGGAGGACAACATTTGGGGTGCGTGCATTCAGCTGCCATGAGCTGGGCAGCACTAGCATTGTTACCATGACTATCGACACTGGAGACGCTGTTGCAATCTATCAGAAGCCACGGCACTTGCCGCCGGATCATGCGCGTGTCATTAGAGAAGAGGTGGCTCAGATGTTGGATGAGCGGGTGATCAAGCCGAGTTTGTCCCCATGGGCATCAGTGGTGGCTTGGCGCCCAAATTGGACGGCATCTTGAAATTTTGTTGCAATTACCGTAACCGGAATGCTGTTATGAAGGGATACAGGCCTACGATTGAACGGGTGGACGAGGTGCTTGATGACATCGGAGCCAAGACCGACGCTGGACTGTGTAAGATATTAGGATGCAAGCACCCACTAACCCACCCCAACGTAGCGCCTGCGCGTCCCTGCTGGCTGAGTACTGACACCACAAATATAATCATGATCAATGAGCTAGCCCATACACCTGCCGTGAGTGGGATGCCTAGCTGAAGTATGCACAGATACCCGACACTTGAACAAGCAAGCTGCGGATATCAGCAGTGCAAGGGAACACAGCGCACGCAGCTGCACCCCAGGCAGCCAGGACAGCGGCATCCCCCCTGCGCCGCTGATGTGCGCCCGGCTAGCCTGGCCCACCGTACATGGACACACCACACAGGCCAGCGCAGCCCTGGCGCTGAGCAGGCCTGACAAGACAGCAGATTACAGGATGCATGGCAGCAGACACACGCAGTCCATGCCATGCCTGCTTCAGTAGCGGTGTCCTAGCCTGTAACCGTTCCCGTCCATTGTTAATGGAAAATAGAATAGGAGAACCACGCGCCTCGTTGCATGTTCATCCTTCACAGCCATGCACTCACCAGGCGGCCTCAGCGGTGTCCGACCTCACGTCACCCCCGCCACCCCATCAGCACATTTGTACTGCATTCGGTTGTGCCCAGCAAGCGCACATAGTGGACGGTGGCATGGTTTCCATGTTTCAGCAGAATGGCCTCTAAGCCCAGAAACCACATCCTTCACCTGGGCGGTCAAAACGATTGGCTAGAAGCATCCAGTCACATGCGTGTTCCGTACCGCTGGCATAGCACATGCGGGTGGGGCCGCTACTTGCGACAGTTGATGAGGGAGGCGCATGCATCTGGACCTGCCTGCACCAGGCCAGGCCCCAGAGGAGCGTGACCAGTAGCAGGCAACGCACCGCTTGATCCTACCACCATGGTTGCCTGGGGAAGAGCGCACCGCAGCGTGGGCGCTGCGTTGTTCGCTCTCGTGGGCGCAATGAAGCCTGTTAGGTTCCGATTGTTCAGACACGTCTTGGTATTGGCTCCTGACGTCATTGAGTCAGATGGTTCACTGTCTGATGATAATGCCACAGTGGCGAGGCATTGCAGATACCCAACAACAGGTCAGGAGAGAAAGCATTCAGATGACATCCGCCAGGGGTCAATTCGCGCCAGCTTAAAACCATGCAAGGCAGACTTAATGCTGTAAGACCTCCTTTAGCCGTGCCATTATGCGTGTGAAATAAACGTTACGCCTAACCTGACCCCAAGTTTTTCGTATGGGCCATAAGCACTGGCTTGCTGTGCTTGCTGTCGTTGGCGCCGTCCCTTTCCTGTATGCGTCCAAGATGTACAAGTGGCGGGTCGCGCCTGTAATTAACGACATATCCACTGACTTAGATGACCCACCTGTCTTCAGGAGCCAGCCCGGTATCGGCCCGCTGCCGGAAGCTTTCAAAGCATCAATCCGCTCGTTCTACACCGATATCAAGCCGCTTCAGCTGAAAGCAGTATCCAAGGCGGATGCATTCGCGTAAGTTGCACAAGGACACCCGCTCTGCTCAGCACTTGTGGGCCTATCGGGTCGCTCCGGTATGATTGGTGACACTGGCCACACGGAAACTGCCTTGAAAGCGGTTGACCTGTTGAGCTCTGGGGTTTGGGTATGTGGCACCACAAGAGCAGGGTAAGCAGTGTGAGCTACATGGTGTTCACTCAGTGGGGGGTGCAAGGCTTAATCCTTTTCAGTTCAGACATTAAAAATGCGCACACATTGTCCACCGCAGCGCGGCGCTCCAGGTGGCAAAGGCGACGCCACGATGGGAGGTCACGCTGGAGGACGCCGACGCAGGCGTCATAGAGGGCATTGCCACCACGCGGGTCTTCAAGTTCAAGGACGACTTTGTGGTCCGGCTGGTCGCCACGGGCATCAACGCGGCGCGCGTGGACATGCGCTCGCGCTCGCGCGTGGGCAAGGGCGACCTGGGCGCCAACGCGGCGCGCATCAGGGACTACCTGGCGCGCCTGCAGCAGCAGCTGGCGGCGGACAGGGGCCTCAAATAGCTGTCGGCACACGCCCATACGCACACGTGTGTGGCAGACGCACACACGCACCCTTGCACCGTACACACGCACGCTCAAACCTGCCTGCACACACACACCCGCCCCTGCGCACCGCGTTTCTCCACACATGAACACATGCGAGATTGCACACACGTCTGATTGGGAGAGCGTGCTCGGATTCACGTTATTGCGGGTTGAGGTGTTCCAGCTGTGCCATGTGCGCCACACTAGTGCACGTGTGCATCAGGCCGGTTGGGATCGACGATGGCGGTTGTCACTACTTCGTGTTGTTTCTTGCATATCTGCGTGTGATGCCTGACGAGTGCACAGGAGGGCCTGTGCCTTGTCTTTGCATGTTGACGCAAACACATGGTGGTCTCCACACGTGCACCCCAGTTTGCCGCCAGGCAGCCCTGAGGGCTGCCAGCTGTCCAGGGGTGCGGGAGGGGACCACGCCACGCCACTGACTCGCTGCGTAGCTGCTGGTTGACAGCACATGTGCTGCTGCTTCCAACTCTGCCATGAGTTGGCACGGCGTCATTGCCGGAGCGCACATATACCACTGCACGCATTCATTCATGCACTTGCCACTATGCCTGTCAGCGTGCCCATCTGCCACCCCACCTGCGCCCTCCCTCTCATCACGCCATGACTGCATGCAGCTTTGATGTTCCGCCATGAGTATTCCGCCATCCATGCACCACTGCTCCCCTTACATTCATTTTGCATTTTGGCTGCAGTGAGCATCAGCTGGGGGCGTTGGCGTGTTTGACTGCATGATCCATTGCGTGTCGCCATTCATCGCATCCGCTCATCGTCCCCACCACGACGTGACGCGTAATGGCCAGGTTGAACCACCTTCGTGCTATTCACTGACTGGCGGATATCGAGGCGCAGCGCCAAGCGCATGCTGCTTGAGGCACCTGCACATGCAGCCTGACGACTGCGGCCGCGGCACAGATGAGGGAGGTGCAGCCCACCCGCTGCACCCATCGCACACCTGCAGCCCACCCACTGCACCCACTGCATGCAGAACTGTTGCAAACTGGCTGCCATTGCCTGAGCATTGCGGGATAAGCATCAGCCATGAATTTGCACCACGCATGGGCGCAGCTATGCATCCATGTGTCAGCTTCGCTTCGTGTCAGCATGCACCAACACGGCAACACCCCCATCACGGCGTGCGCATTAATATTGCCAACAACCAGTGCAGCCCGCACACCCACAAAATACACCACCAAACCTGCATGAAACACCTGATCCATGTGATCCATGTGATCGTGCAATCATGTTTGCTGTCAGCCCAGCTAGCAGCGGATAAGCGGCGGGTAGCGGCATGCAGCAGGGCTTTAGGTAAGGGTACGCAGACACCACTACAAGTACATAAAAGCAATAATGCAGCAGGATGTCCCCGCCGGTTCAGCGCCGATTGCCCGCTGCTCCTGAGACACACATGTTCCTGCCTGTGACGCACGTGCGCGCCATCGTGCCCGTGCGGTTCACGCATCACACACACGCACACACCGCTACTTCCACTCACTCGCCCACCACAGCACTGACAGCCTCAGCCTCGGCATGCATCTCGCATCCCAATGTGCGGTGCGCCCATGCCCCACGTAGCAAGCGCGTAGGGTGATCCACTGATCCCGCACCCCCCATGGCCCCAACCCAACCCAACCCAACCTCCGACCCCGCAGCACAGCAGGTGCACGTACAACAACCAGCAGACCAACAACAGTCAACCAGCCTGTATTTTGCTGGCCCTGTGTGCGCATGTGCATGCTGCTCCACACACCTACCTACCTACCTAGGCAGCGCAATACCACACCACCACCGCAACGCTAGCGCTACGCTGCGCACACACCGAGACGCTGCACGAGTTGCTCAGCGCCCCTGGTGCACCTCGCTGCCGCCAAACCGCTATTGTGCCCACAAGGCACGCCACGCAATTACGCACCCATTCACTCTGGGCTTGTCCTGTCCTGTCAGTGTGTTACTCGACGCACGCCAGTGACAGACTCCCGTCTGTGAGCTCTACCATTTCTATCGGCTATCTGTCCTCAACTAGGACGGATAGGCCGATAGAAATGGTAGACCTGGAGGGGGGGGGGGCGCACTTCTCTAGACCTAGCGGCCAGCGTCGGCTGGAACGCTGCAGATGTGACAACCTAATAAGCTAGACCTATGTGTCGACAGGGGCAGTACGCGCGCACGAGGGACTGCCAAGGCGCCTATGACAGTTCGAACCCTGCGCCGGAGCGTATTGCGTAGAGGAGCTTCTCCTTCAGCGTACCCGCACGCCTGCGCAGCCAAACCAGCAGCAGTAGTCAGCAGGGCAGCCGATGTAAGCACAGGCAAGGTACACAGGTGAGCAGCATGAGCAGCAGCAGGAGCAGGCGGAGCAGGCACGACCAGAGAGGGAGGGAGGGAGAGGGTTAGGCTGCACCGGGCAGGGCCGGTGCAGGCAGCAGAGGCCAGCTGAGGGTACCACTTCACAGTCCACATACTGGTGGTACTATGTAGGTCAAAAGCATTTATGACACAAACACCCATAGCAACCGCCGCTGCATCTGCCGCTGGACACATAAGCCGGCTGGGATGGCGGTCTCATGCCTAACTATCTTGAAGTGTGGGCTCGCCGGTGGGGGGGCGCGCACGTGAGGGGCAGGCAGGTCAGGGTGTGATGTGATGCGGTAGATGGCCTCTGCTGCACTGCACCCCTTGCTCGTGCTGACCCATCAAGCTGCCAACCTATCCCTACACTGAACAGCACAGAGCGTCGCACCCCTTCTCCTGCCCCCTGTCCCCCCCTGTCCCTCCTGTCCCCTCCACCTGTAGTTAGGCAGCTTTAGCATGTTGTAGCAGGTGGACGCGCTGGGCAGGCGGTCCACGTCACGACCGCCGATCACCGCAAACAACGACGCGTCGCAATCCACCTGCGCCACGCAAGAGCAGTGGAGCACAGCTGGCCGCACCACCCGCTGTCCATTCCGGCCAGTATGGGATGGTTTAGGGTCGAGTACTTAGGGCGTAGCGTTTAGGGTTCAGGGTCTAGTGTTTAGGGTTGGGGGCCCCGCTGCGGCGCACCTTGTGCAGTGTGAGCGGCGGCTGCAGGAAGCGGAACCCGCCCAGCGGCGGCCTGCTGCAGCTGGTGACGAAGCGCAGCAGCGCGCTCTTGTCCTTGTCGTCCAGCTCAGACACCACCTGATCACACACCACCACCACCAGGCCGCCACCAGGACGCCAACAGGCGCGTGTCAGCCTTACAGCAGGTCAATGCAAGCACAAGCAAGGGGTGCCCATATGCTCATCATGGCATCATGTGCGCTGTGCAGAGGAGGGGTGCTTGGGCCGACTGCCTCCCCCCCGCTGGCAACCCTCATTGTGCCCGCCCCTCACCCCCTCACTGCCCTACTGGCCCTGCTGACCGTACACCCACACGGACACCTACACACAGGTAGGTACTGGCAGATAGGTACTGGCAGATAGGTACTGGCAGGTAGGCAGACGGGAGGGTGCAGGCCCCGCAGCTCAGCGTACCTTCCAGAACAGGCGCACGGTGGTGGAGTCCTCCCTGAAGCCGCCGCTGTACTTGGCGTAGCGGCGCATGTCAGCCACGTCCATGGCGCTGCCGCCTGCTGCGCTGCCGGCCAGCAGCTCATTGAACTCACGCGGGCTGAACAGCCTGCAGCCAGCACAGCATAGCACAGCACAGCACAGCACAGGGGGGTTGGTGAGGGCATGTAGGCACTTCCATGAGCTGTGTGCCTCGCATGTCAGCCCTTGAGAAACCATCACAGTATCACACATGTCAACAGTTGCATAATTGCATGCATTCAAGTACTGCTAGGCGGACAACAGGAAGCATGCGGTCACGCCAGCCGCACAGAGCACCCACCCTGTGGCGACCATAAGGCATGCGTTGCGTTCCTGCCTGCTGGGTGCAGCCTGGCGATCACGTGACACGCCAGCGCCACGCGCACGTGCAGCCAGCGCCACACGCACTGCTCCTGAGTTGGTCACCCCGCTACGACCCGCTACTACTGGTACTGCTACTGGCACCACTACCCGGCCGCATGAGGCGCTACCACCGCCAGCGCAGCTACCTGAGCGACGCAGGCGGGATGAGCTGCGAGAGGCCGCGCGCAAAGGCCTTTGCAGGCGCTCCCAGCTTGACGTTGAGGTGGTAGTCCGCCAGCAGGCAGCAGTACAGCAGGCGGTTGTCGGCGGTGACGGGCAGGCACGCGCCGCCCGGCAGCAGATCGTGGCTGGTGGTGGCGCCTGCGGCAGCGCACAGAACGCAGCAGGTGCGCGCAGCGCAACCATCATTCACTCCATTGTTGTTATTGCGTTGAGTGGCTCAGAGCCATCATACATCCCCGCATACGGCGGTATGCTTCGGTACATGACGGGCGGGGCCAGTGCATGGCGTCCCGTAAGCCACCACGCCTTTACTGGCCTCGAGTGGCCCAACACGTGTGTGCGTACGTACGTGACCCAACAGCCCAACCTGCCCGCCTGCAAGGCCAGCGCGCACACAGGGGAAAAGGGCGTGTAGCAGCTCCACACCACACGTATCCAACATATGCTCTGTGTGAATGTGTGCATGCCCTAGCGGCTACAGCAGCAGGGGTGTGCTGGGCGGCACGCTCGCGCGTGGTCTTGCTCACCCAGCAGCGTGTCATCCACGCTGAAGGTGAGGCTCAGGTCCTCCATGTCCCCGTCATAGCGCTTCACCTGGCAGGTGGCAGGTGGCAGGTGAGGGGAGATGAGGGCACACAACACGCGTCAGGTGTCAGGTGTCAGGTGGTGCAACACCCCGCCTGCCGCCAGTCCCAACGCCTGACCAGGTGACCAGGTGATGCCTCATAGGACACGGCTGGACCAACAGCTGCAATGACACGGCCAGGTGGGCGCCATCACCTTGATACAGCCTTCCCGTCCCTTCCTTGACAACAACAACACAAGACACGCACAACCGGTGAGTTGACAGTCAAAGTTCATGCATTGCCCCTGCCTCCTCGACAAACCCCATCGTCCCTCCACGGCTCCACCCTGCAGTGCTCTCCTCCCTCACCATCATGAGCGACCTGTGCAGCTCAGGGTCCAGCGAGGCCAAGTCCTCAAGCAGCGGCTGGCGACCCTGCGCGCGTATTGGGGGGTGCATATGGTGGTGGTGGCGGCCCCAGGCAGCCAGAGGCATCAAGCGCACGCACACAACAGGATACGACCGCGCGCAGCATGACAGCAGCGTGCCACGAAGCAGGCCAGTGCGCATTGATGCAGTGGTGCCAGGCCAGTTCAGTTCAGTTAGGCTGGGCAAGGAGGAGATGCAACCCCTGTGGCATGCGTGGCATCACGTGATGGGGCGCCATGCAGACACGACGCGGTAGGATCACCATAGCAGCGGGTTGCAGCGTGACACCGTACCTGCAGTATGGCCACGAAGAAGGGCGCGAAGGGCACCGGCAGCAGGATGCCCTCGTACAGCGCCTTGCCGAACATGAGGCCTGGGGGGTGGAGCAGGGGGGGAGACGGGAGGAGTGAGGGGGATGGACAGGTGGGGCGCATCCAGCCGAGGGCTCACCGCACAGTGGCAACCACACAGGCAGCTGGACATGGCCGTCATGCAGCGCATGCACCTCGTCACATGCCAGCGGCAGCAGCGCCTCAGGTAGGGTGGTAGGGACCAGCCTCAGCCGCTTGCCTCGGCCGGAGTTCCCTGCCTGCCTGCGCCCCACATCCGCCTGAGAGGTACCCATGGTCAGGCTCTGCGCCCATCAAGTGCTGCCTCTCACAGTAGCACTCGCTCATACGCCTCACACGCGCACCAGCATGCATGCTCCCAGTTGCTCACAGCCTGCCCTTGCAGACAATGATGCGGCCTTGCAATTTGCACCTCTTACCCCCCCCTCCCCCATCTCCCCCCCTCCACCACGCACCTATGAACTCCAGCAGAGCCAGCCCGTGCTCCACACGCGCCGCCGCAGGGTGAGGGTACGCCAGCCCGGCGGGGGTGGTGCTTGCGAAGAGGCCGAAGTTAGCGTCCAGTCCCACCGCCACCACGCGCTCCAGCAGCTCCTTGGCCAGGCCGCCAAAGTCAATACCAGCCTCGCTGCAGGCGCGCAGGCAGGCAGGCAGGCAGGCAGGCAGCAGGTAGGTGCCTCAAGCGTGTGGGGGTGGTGATGCAGCGCAGGCAGCGCGTGCGCCCATGCGACACCCCACGCATTTTATCACAGCGGGCTGCCCGGTGACTGCTGAGGCCTCCCTGCTTGCTTTGCGGGGCCATGGCCCTACAGACCAGCCCCCAGTAGCTGGGGCACTGGCACCGGCACCCACCTGAGCCCGGCCTCGTTGACGAATGTGACGCTGAGGCGCGCCTTGAGACCGCAGCCAGCGGAGGAGCCCGGGGGGGCGCCGCCGCCGCGCGCGTAGCGATACAGCGACCGGAACGCATCCTCAAACAGCGCCTCACGACGCACAGGCACCTGTACACCATGGCACAGCACGCCCAGGTGGCACGCGTACTCACATGGCACAACATCCTCACACATTATGGCACTGCACGCTCAGCTGAGGCGCAAACGGGTGCACGAGATATGCAGCCCGCCCCAGCGCGTGCTCTCCAACGCCATCGTTCACCTGCAGCCCTTTCGAGCAGCGCATGCACATGCACACCAGAAAGCACACAAGCACCGCTGCACAGTGATGCACAGTACAGGCCCGGTACAGCCCCCCCCCCTGCAGCACCTTGAGCGGCGGTACGCCCCCCTCGTAGGGCGGGCGGTCGAAGCCGCCGCGCGCCTTGTCCATGGCCAGCAGAGCGCGCAGCAGGTCCACGCGACGCACAAAGGGAACAGCCTGCGGCGCCGCGCGCAGCAGCGCAGCCAGGCTGGCGGGGCGACACCCCTCCCCGGCACGCACCTGCGGCGGCAGCAGCGCGACAGCGCAGCAGCAGGAGCGGTGTCAAGGTGCGGGGCGCACAGGTGGAACGCGGGGTGATGGACGGGCGTGATGGTAATGCCTTCCCGCCCTTCCACACCACCGCGGCAGTGGATTATAGTGACCCATATGCACTTCAGCGCGATGGGTGGTGAGCGCCAGGGGCCCACATGCACACGCACATGTACACACACCCTGGCCAAGCCAGCTGCATGTGCCTCTCACTCGCAGCCCGGTGAGCACTCTGCCTCAGCGATTTAAAGGCTCAGTGAATCTGGGTTTTCAAGCAACATATGTGGTATTACCAAGCCGCATGAAAGAATCTCCCTGCTTGCCCCACTCCACGCAAGTATGCGGTACAGCGACAGCGACATTGGCCCGTGTGCTGCCACAATGCCAGGTGATGGCCCTACCATGACACATCAGTGCATCGCGTGCAAGCACATGCACACCACATGCACACGCCACGACCACCAGCGCGCTCCGCCACACCTGCAGGGCGTCTACTGTGTCGCCGTCATCTGCGCCGCCACCGCCACCATCAGCGTCAGGGCCATCACTATACAACAATGCCTGCGCATGTGGGCACCAGGCCGTACATGTGAGACGCTTTGTCCAACCACACCTTGGTCAAGTGGTCAGCAAGGGAAGGGAGGGTTGCAGCCGTGTGCGTGTTCAAGGAGGGTGGTGCGAAACAGTCAGATGATGCTGGTTTGATTATGGGGGGGGGGAGGCTTGCAAGTGTCTGAGTGAAGGGCTGCAGCCGCTCCTCACGTGTGATGGAGGCAAGTGAAGGTCCGCATGTATAAGCAGCATCACGTTCACGGGCCGTAGCCCTCACACTGCCGGGCGTGTCGCTCAGCGGTCAGCAGCTGCAGGCACTCACTCATCACTGCACAGCGCTGCACCCCGCACAGCCGGGTCTCACCTGCAGTATGGTGCCGGCTGAGAAGGGGCCTATCTTGGCGTTGGCAGGGTCGGGGCCGCGCGGCCTGTCGAGGGTTGGCCCGGCATATGACATACATGGGTGTTCACTGATGTCACGTCACATGCAAGCGATGCAGATGCAGGGATGACACTGATGAGGCCTCCTACGGTACACTACTGCCACACTGCAATGCGGCCGAGTCGTGCACTACTGCCTGCCTGCCTGCCTGCTTCCTGCGCAGGCCCTGCAGGTGCGGTGGGGGGGGGGAGGAGGCCCCACCAGATCCTCCCTCCCTTCCACACGCCCCCTGTACCGCCCCCTGTACCGCCCTCACCGGCCGTGGTTGTCCAGGTGCGGCGCCTCCTCGTCATCGTCATCTATCAGCCAGGCCGGCAGCTTGCCTGCGCCACACAGCCAGCGCTACCACTTCAATGCGCCGCAAGCCCATCCCGCACCAACGAGCCAGCATCCCGTTAGCAACTTGTGGGCAGCGCCTGCCGCTACCCCTACACCCCACCACCCCTCCGGCACCTTCACTTGGTGGTCACAGAAGCAGGTTGTTTCAAATTCATGTATGGCCGATCAAAACAGGCAGTGTTGAGGCCGATGAGAGAGGAGCAATAAGCGGCAGGGGTGCTGGCAGCACACGCATCACGTGAGATGGGTGTTAGCATACGGGTGAACTCCCAGAGTGGCATTCTAGCGCTAGGGTGACGCTCTGGGAGTTCACCCGTATGCTAACAATGGGGCCTAAGGAGTAAGGATGCGACGCACGAGATGGTCCATACCGGATAAGGCCCGATCCACCCCATCCTCTCCATTTCACATTGCGACCGGGTACCGTATGTTTCTACCGTAAACCAGCATCGTGTAGGGATTGCGTCATATGAACCGCAGTACAACCTAAGAATCTGCTGTGTGTACTGGACGTACCGCTTTCCTCGGGTTCAGGTCCGAACATCTCACGGTACGGCGCCAGCCATAGTACCGCCTGGCAGTACGGCCGCCGCACGTCCCGCTCGTACAGCTGGCGCAGCAGTACAGGCGCCCACTCGGCCAGCAGGGAGGTGGGGGAGTCATCACCACCACCACCGCCACCAGCCTGCACAATGCAATCATGTGGATGCGTGCGCTGGTGTTGAACCTCGCGCTACCCCACCAAAGGTGGCACAGGGATGCCACACGCGCAGATGTGGCAGATGGTGTGCAGCGCATTTTGCAGTACCACTATCAGATCAGCCCAGCTTGCCCGCAACGCGATACTAGCTGTGTGCAACTCAACCGAGCCCCTGCGTGGCGCAAGGCTGGCAGCCGAGGGAGCAGCTCGCGGGAAAGAACCTGCCTGACCGGCAACACCAACGACACATGCCTGCTGGTGTCCATCCCTGTCATGCCTCATGTGAGTCATGTGAGTCATGTGAGTCATGTCTGATGTCACCACAACATGCCCCCCCCATCCCCCCCCCCGCTGGCCTACCTGCTGTGTAGCAGCCGTGGCCGCAGCGGAGGCAGCTGAAGGGTTCTTGGGCAGGTAGGTGTGGAAGACAAGCGAGTTGAGCGCTGCGCCCACAGCACGCGAGGTAGCCAGCGGCAGCTGACCTGCGCACCAGGGGGGGGGGAAGCCCCGCAGGCAGGCAGGCAGCCGTCAGGCATGCCACCATACAGCTGAATGGGCCGCAAGGCAGCGTGCAAGGGAGGTGATATGGCCGGACGGGCGGGAGTGTCAGGCAGGCAGGCAGGCAGGCCTGTGGGCGGCAGTGAGCGCTGCTTGCCTGCCAGAGTGGCAGGTGCACATGCTCCCTCCCTAAGCCACTAGCGCTCACATCCGCCAGCCTCAGCATCCCCATTACGCCCCCATCCCCGCCCCATGAACACCACCAGTGCAGCGCGTGCATCGTGCGCGTCAGCCAGCGCCTCAGCGACTGGTTGAAGCGGTGCAAGCGTCCCCCATCTCGCGCACTCCTCCTTGCCGTATGCGCCATCCCTTTCAGGTTGCATCGGCCAGGGGCCTGTGCTGCTAAGCCAGCAAGGCGAAATGGCGGGTGAGCGCCGCTGCTCGGTCCCCTCCCCTCCCCTCTCCCCTCTCCCCACCGCCCCCCCCCCAGGCGCGCGCGTCCCCCCACCTGCCGGCGCGCTGGCCGCCTGGTCTCCATGGAACTCCGCGTCATCCATCACCAGCAGCAGCTGCGAGTACGCGCGGCAGAACAGGCCCAGCACGCGCGCCACGCCCGGGCGCAGGCCCGCATAGCCCTGCAGCACAGCACAGCATGACGCTGGTGGAACTTGAGGCAGCGCCGCGCGTTCCAGAAGTGGTGTTGGTGCTAGGGTCCAGCATTCGTGGGATGAGTGATCAGTGCCCACTGATCACCTGGCCATACATGGGAGCAGTGCACTGCCCTGCAGGTGCGAGCGCAAGAGGAGAAGCTGACTACAGCGCACACATGTGGCTGAAATGGGAAGGCACAGGGTATACGGGGGGAGGGGAGGGGAGGCGCAAGCAGCGCCTGCTTCCTCACACACTCTGGCATGCAATGTGCGCAACATGGCCGTGGACTTGGCATTGCATCGCATTACGGGCGACCCCTCCCCGTCCATGTCTTGTTCCCGCTCTTGCCTCCCTCCCTCCCTCTCCATCCCACCCCTCGCTCCCCCCACCGCCCCTCCCCACCTGCGCCAGGCTGGCCACGTCCAGGCCGCGGCTGGCGGCCGCAGGCACCTCACGCGGCAGGCCGCCGGCAAAGGCCAGCCAGCGCCACAGGCGCGGCAGCAGGCCGGGACAGAAGGCGAGCGTGTTGAGGATGTTGGGCGCGCCTGTGCAGGGAACAAGGCACCACCATTGAGGAGGCACACGCTGACTGCATGGCTGGCTTTGAACATAGCAGCGCAGCGAACACACGTGCAAATGTGCAATATCATCAGCATGCCAATGCGTCCATCACTGCTCACAAACCCGCACACGCACCTGGCGGGGGTGGATCGCCACGCTGCTCCGCCACCGCCGCCGCTGCTGCCGCCAGCTTTGGCAGCGCGTACGCCGCAGCGCCACACAGCTCAGCAAACACCTCCACGCCGTCATGCCCGTCACCCGCGCTTGTGCCTGCCGGTCTCACTGTACTGCCCGTACTGCCTGTGCTGCCACTACCAGCGGGGCGCTGTGACGGCGGCGCCGCCTGCTGGGCTATCCCCGCCGTACCGCCTGCGGCGCCATCAAACTGCTCCAGTACGTCCAGTAACCCGAGCAGCAAGGCGCGCTGACTCAGCGGCCACAGGCCGGGCAGTGCGGATGCCAGCCACGCATCACGCCCAGCTGCTGCTGCTGCTGCTGTGGCGGTGGCGGCGCCGTCCAACGCACCAGCACCAGTGGCGTTGGTGCTGCTCGGCTGCTTGACCAAACTGCCGCTGCTAGCAGGGCCCTTCGCTTTGGCTGCACCGCTCCTGCCGGCTGCGGCTGGCACTGTGGTGGTGCTGGCGGTGGCGCTGGCGGTGCCGCCAGGCGGCCCCGGCAGCGCGCGTGTGGCGGCCCTGAGCAGCGCTGTCGCTGTGCAGGCGAAGGCCATGGCCACGCGCCCGCCCTCCGCACGCAACACCTGAGGCGCCGCCTGCATGTGCAGCTGAGCAGCAGCCTGGCCGGCGCTGACGCCCCGGCCGCCGCCAGGCGCCGCTGGTGCCGCCAGCTCCACGACTCCCTCCCTGCGCGGCCCCAGCAGCAGCTCACACAGGTTGGCAAGCGCGCAGGCAGCAGCGGGGCCCTGCAGCACAGCGGCTGGTGGTGATGATGATGATGGTGTTGGTGGGCGTGCGAGGGTGCAGAGCGCGCCGCACACGCGCGTGAGGGCGGCCGCCTCACGCAGCCTCTCCTGC
>BDDA01000422.1:43204-62202 GCA_001662385.1 Chlamydomonas asymmetrica | reverse complement strand
AGCGCAAGCCACCACGCGCACACGCACAGCATATGGACAAGACAGTCACATGTCAGTGCCCATGCTATCACTGCCCCCCCCCCCCGGCCCCCCTACTAATGCTGACGTCCTAACCTCAGCCGTCAGCACCGGCCCCGCGCGCGCTGCACCCGGTCGCAAGGTGTTCCGCACAGTGATGCGAATGAGCGCATGGCCCCCTCGGCCCCGACCGACCTAAAACCAGCCCTGCGTGTCCTCACAACCAACGTTACTGGGCGCTACTGGGCGCTACAGCCCTCGCCTCACCCGCAGCTCAGCAGGCAGCGTGTGTGCCGCATTCGGCGCCGCCAACACCTGCTCCACGAATGCCAGCACGCAGTCAAACGAAGATGATGACGACGATGATGATGATGGCCGCAAGGGCCTCGTCAGCGCAGCAGGTACGCTGCTGGACACAGCTGCAGCAGCGGCCGCCTGCTGCTGCTGCTGCTGCTGTAGGGCACACTCCAGCACCTTGAGTGCCAAGCCTAGCAGCCGCGGTACGAGCAGCGTAGTACTGCTGGCAGCACCCGGTGTCGACCCCGTTGCTGCCGCGTTGGCGGCTGCGGCTGCGGAGGTGGTGGAGCCCGCTGCAGCTCCAGCTGCCATCACCCTGCTGAGCGCAGCAAACAGCGGGGCCGGGCGCAGTGAGAGCTGCAGGACCAGTGCTGATGTGGCGGCGCTGGCCTGATCCCGCAGCGCCCGAGCTGCTGCTGCTGGCGCTGCTGCTGAGTCAGCGGCCGTGCTGGCGCTGGCCAGCAGCTTCCACTGCGTGTCGTCCGTCAGCACGCACACCGCGCGCACTGCGGCGGCGTCCATCACCGCCGCCTGCTGCTGCTGCTGCTGCTGCTGCTGCTGGCCACCTGCCGTGCCTGGTGCGCACAGGAGTGCGCAGCACAGGCGCATGATGCGTGCAGCCTGGTCCACCCAGCGCTTATTGAACTGCACAGCAATACCACAGCACACCAAGACGAGGTGAGGTGAGGTGAGGTGAGGTGTTGCACACGTGCATCGCTGTACGCTGTGCAGCACCAGGGTGCATGCACGTCATGCACAGCACAGCACAGCACAGCATCAAAGATGATGCAAGGATGCAGTGAGGCAGTGAGGCATAAGGGGTGGCATGCACATGAGCACATGACGGTTGTGTGGGGGTAATTGATGACGGTACACCATGCTGAGGGTTGGCTTAGCGTGAGGGTGTGTTCACCATTGCCATGGCATGCACGGCCAGGTCACTCCGTACCTGCTGGCCCTCCTGCTGCTGCTGCTGCTGCCGTGTTGTACCGGCAGCGTCTTGGCTATTCAGCGCAGGCAGCGCGAGGGCTAGGTAGCAGAACTCCGGCTGTGGTGCGCTGCAGGTACGAAGCAGCAGCGCCAGACACGCGCGGGCAATGGTGGCAAGTTGGCTGCCTGGCTGCAGGCGTAAGGGCTCGGTGCTGCTGTTGCCGCTTGTGCTGGTCCTGCTGTTAGACGCGCCAGGCACCGCAGAGCGACCCGCCGGTTGCAGCAGATACAACACCGGCGGCAGCATACGGTCTGCACACAGCAAGCCAGGGCACAGGGTGCGCGCATGAGCACATAGCAACATTTCAACGACCTCCATGGTTTCGCACGAGGTTTCGACGCTGTCAAGCTTGTCACAGATTGATTGAAGGTGCCAAGGGAGACCCTCCCTTTTCGTTCAGGCGCGCTTTGCAAAGGGAACTATCACAAAGAGGCCGTGCACAGGTGCACTTCTGCTTCTGTGCGCTGTTTAGGTAGGGCAGCAAAGTGTACGCAATGAAGTAACATGTGTGCAGGCTGGATATTTGGTTTGTTTACTGCGAACAGACCTGCGACCTCGGTTGCTCTGAGCGGCGTGTCCGTCTGAGCAACAAGCGGACCAAATTGCTCCAACCACTCCGTTGCCAAGCGAGAGCGCAGCACCCTGCGCCCGCAGTAACCTCTCCAGCACGCCTGTATTACAGTGGCTGATTTGCCTTTCTGTCGTGTCTCAGTCCGTGCCGCACGCTCAGCCCTGACAGAATCCAGCAGCTCATCCCTGCATGGCCAGTGCGAGGGTCAAAGTTCCTCAAGCTCTGGAAACACAATTTCTTGATAGGCGATGAGCACCGTGCAACTGGCACAGCCCAAACACCTTGCGCGTAAACACATACACACTCGGCACGGCCATACCTAATCCACAACTCGACACGCTAACAGCGCAACATCAAGTAGGAGCGCCAGCCTGCATAGGTTTCCCAAACAGGGTTTCAATGCGCCTTTTGCTTCAGTACTTGCCGTGTCTTCTCCTTCTGCGTCGCGCCTCCCAGGCCCGGCCCCGCACGTTGCCGCAGGAGCCCCGGGGGTGCACCTGAGCCTTGTGGAGGCTGGAACGACATGTTATCTACAGCCAAGTGTGCTGCTGGACCATGTTGACTTATATCCTCATACTAAAGGCCGAGGCCGAGTGCCCCGTAACCAAGTGCCTTGGTGAAGGTCAGTAAGTGCTGTTGGTTTCTCAACGTGTCAGGGAGCAGGCTTGCTGAAGCAGTGCTAGTGCTACTAGATCTTGACAGGAACTAAGACTAGCTGAAAGTATGACAGGGAGCATTCATTCAGGAATTGGCGTCATCATCGATGCGCTGTATGTTTCGTGAAACACTCGCACGCCAACAGCCCAGCACAGGCGCTTCATCAAGGTACAAATTACCACATAATAAAGGTCTTTCTATTCAGGCTGCCCGTGTGCACACGCATGCACAACCGTACAAACGTATGCCCCACCCCACCCCACCCCGCCCCAATCCCACCCTCGGCGTCACTGCCCGCACAACAAGGCCATAACCCTCCCCAATGTGCCTGCTTATGCAGGTGCATCGTACTTGGTGAACTTTGTGCCCATGTCCACCTGACAGTACCGCCCTCGTACTTGTCCTGGCACACTCGCCGCCACTGCATGCCACACATTTAGTGCAGTACGGTGACTGCATCACGTGGAGGTGGCACAATTGCACGCATAGCGAATGTTGTGCATTCTGTGGACGCCCACAGCAAGCAGAGAACGCGCTACTGGAGCCCATCACATGCATCCGCAGTGGGGAGTGTCGTACCGCCTGCCATTACTGCCACCCACCCGTCCGGCAATTAGAAGGTTGACGTCGAACGTGCGGCAGGCATCACAACACTCAGGGCTGCACGCGTTTGGGACCCCACTTGGCAGATTGTGTACGAATACTCCTGCTGCGCACGTCTGTTGCTTACATGAGCGATTGAGCGCCCATTATGCGTATCCAGCGTGCCCGATGGTGCTGCAGCGCCCTGACTGGAGGTGACCTGTAACCCCCGCGCATGATACAGTCTGCCAGTTACAGGCTGCCTTATACCTGGAATATGAGGCACCTTCACTGCACGCACCTCCTGCCTGGTGGGTGTCGGACTACTCGGACGTCGCCTTCCGCGGTGGCAACAGCGTGCACGTACTGTATGTAGCGCATGCGAGTGAATATGCAGCGTCGACGCAGGCCTCGTGCAGTGCACAGCGTTCCACTGGAGCAGCCCCTAAAGCAGCAACACGCAGCGGGGGTGGCGCAGGGCGCTTCTGAAGCTTTGCACGAACAGTTCCCCCCCCCCACCCCCACCTCAACCGGACCAAGGGGGCAACGCTCCACCCAGAGATGGCGGTGACTCAGGCACAAGAATCCAGGTCAAGCATCAGCTGAATAAATTGTCGCACGCCACGTCCCTGGTGGGGTAGGGATGCAGGTTCGGAATTTCGGGTCTCGGGTTGGTCTCGGCTAAACTTGGAGTTTCCTTGAACCGAGGCCAAAACTCACCCGCTCGCCAGGACTGATAACGGTCACAGTTACGAGTCAAGCAAGGCCAACAGACAGTGAAGCCATGAGCAGTGAGAAGTTCGATGCGAGTATCGGCGAGTATCATCCTTCAACGTACCCGAGGCTTGTACCTTTTGAGAGGCCTGCACAGCTCAACCCTCCTCCCAGAGTCGAGAGTATTGTTCAAGCAAAGTAGTATAGCGCGGACACACGATGGCTGCCTGTCGCTTGCCCTGACTTGATCTGTGCCCTTGAGCGTTCCTCATCGTGGAGTGAAGGCATGCGCATCGATGACGATGTTCATCGAGCTGCACAAACCGACCTGTGTTCATGCCTTGGTAAGTCCAGAACCATAAAGAAAAGTGTGTACATGCTTTGTGCTTCTCCTCAGTGCGCGAATGCATCGCACAGGTGGGTTTGTGGCAGTCGTGTGGTATGGAGACACCTTGCTGGTCCCAGGACCTGAATTTAGTAGATTCTGGCTTGCGGTGACGTAGTAAAACGCACGTTTTATGGTGGCGGAGACACCTTGAGGGAGTGAGGTCAGAGTGAAGGACTGGTGAAGGGGTGGTGCACAGGTGGAGCAGTAGAATTCGAACATCCGCCTTCCACCTCGCCCTGAGGGGACCATGTATGTGGTGATATTGTGAACTTTAAAATCCACACTCACATCCATTTGCGACACGGGTCACTGTGGTGCTCACACCACAGCACTGCGCTGGTTTTTGACTTGCTCCAGCACTCCCACGTGACCCCCCACGTGCAAGGATACGCATCATGGAGGTTGGGTCTTGCTCTGCCGAGCTGGTAACTCAGCTGCTCGTTGAATGGAGCGAGGACCAGGTGCTATTGGCATGCGAGGCCGGCTGCAGCAACCTGAGGGAGTGCGGTCAAGACATAGCGCTCACCTCCCTGGCCGATGGCCAAGACAACCTGACCACTGGCTTAAACACAGCCTTCCTACTGACCTCAGGTGAGATTTTTTCTGGCTCGTTTGGACTGTGTTGCGTTGTGCTTTAATAACAGCAGACGCGTTTGTTTAGAGCGCACTGCGCTCATTTGCAGGCAGGTAGGTGTTTGTCGCTAAGCATTCCTCAACGTCTTGTCATTCCCATCTTTCTTCCACGTCGTTGTGCAGCCTACCTGGTGTTTATGATGCAGCTCGGGTTTGCGCTGGTAAGTGACTCTGGTGCAAAGCCCAGCTAGCAGTAGTCCTCTACCACCACGTGGATGATGCATACGAATGAATCGCACTTCATGACGTCGCCGAGCATACAACCTGCGACGCCGAGTTTGCTTGCCCACACGCGGGAACCGTGGACCTTGAAGATTTCATCTCGGTTTGCCCGTGTTTCCTTGACTGCTGGATACCTGCTGCCCTCTGCCCTCCTTTGTTGCCCCCGCACCGCAGCTCTGCGCTGGCACTGTGCGAGCCAAATCAGTCTACAATATTCTTCTCAAGGTCTGGAACGGCCCGTCCTCTCGCTTGGTCCAGACCGAACTGACACAACCAACTCACGGCATACAAAAAAAGCCCCACCGCTAACTGTAGATGGGGACCTCGTGTATGTGACGTTTTTGCAAGCACATTGGCCCAGTGATACACTCACTGGCTTGTTGAGCTAGGGCACTGCAAAGGCCAGTGCCAACCCAGCAAAGGCCAACTGCCAATCAAAAAGCAGAAGTGCAACGAGATGCCCTGTGCCGTGCTGTCGTGTTGTTGCCTGAACCTCAATCTTCTTTCCATCCTGTGAACAGAATGTGCTGGACGCATGTGTTGGCTCTATCGGCTTTTATGTCCTCGGGTGAGTGCAAAGGGGGGGGCCGAGTGTTGTGCAAGCGAAACGCATCATCGGAGCCCTATCTATGGCACTGCAGTCATCAGCACATTACACTGCTTGCTGGTCGACTGTGGCTGACTGGTACCTGTTTCACTGTTGGGTACACTTGCAATCCAAGCAACCACGCAACATATCCATGACGTTGCCAGCCCTTGGAACGCTGGCTCAAGAAACTCCAAGTCCCGTCCCTGGATTGACACCACCGATTCATATGGTTGCAAGCATGTCAGCGGGTGCGCGCCGTGCGTGCCCGGAAATCGGTGTGTCCACGCCCTGCTGTCCGCAGATACGGGTTTGCGTTTGGCGCCAAGCCCAACAGTGACGTGAACGGTTTCATAGGCAACTGGGACTTTGCCTTAACCGAAACTGCACAATCCGGCGCGTGGGCCGTGAGTATTAGTCGTACTACTAGCAGCGTTGGTGTCACCCTGGCGTTCGGTTCACCCTCTTACGCAAACCGTTGGGCCATGACGAGCTCACCAGTTTGTGTGTGTGTGTAACCTGCCAGAAGTCTGCATCCTGCGAGCTTTACAGACCGCAAAAGTCTAGGTGCACTGCTGGTGGTTCGAATTACAAAACCTAAAGTCGGAGTGTGTGTGTGTGTGCCACCTGGCAGCTATGCGGCGGTTTGGCAGGCGACTCACGCGCCCCTTGCAAACCGGTCTTGGCTTTGATTGCAGAGCTGGGTGTTTCAGTGGTCCTTCTGCGCTGCTGCAACTACTATCCTGTCAGGTATGAACTGGACGGGGGCACTGCTTGCGTAAGTGCGCCCTGCCGCAGTATGCTGCAGTCATCACGCGAACAGTGGCGTCCGACGACCACGGCTTTGCCAGGAAAACTGGGTGTCAGCAAAACACGACTGTGCATTGTTTGATGAAATGTGAATGTCTGTTTGCAAATGCCAACCTGTAAGCGCCGTACCTGAATTTCAGTATCCGATTACCCACAATGTACATTGCAGGTGCTGTCGCTGAGCGCTGCGCCTTCCGGGCATACCTGGGCTATGCCTTCTTCCTGGTGGGTGGTCAGCAGCTGCAACCGCATATAGTAAGGCGCTTCACTGTTGAAGCACCTGCCTCTGCGCCGCACGGCTAGCCATGCCACCCTGTGCAGGTGGCATGTGAGTGCCGGAAGTCCAGAACGTCATGCCTTGTGGCATGTACCAGGTACACAACATTATAGTTCCGGCATGGTGCATGCCGGATGCATCAGCTTCCACCATGCTGACCAACAATGCGCCTGCCGCCATGCCCGTGTACGTGCGTGTGCCTGCTGGTGGCGCATGCAGTCGGCATTCGTCTACCCGGTGGTCGTGCACTGGCTGTGGAGCTCGGACGGCTGGCTCAGCCCCTTCAACATGTGAGCCCACACAGTCCGCTGACAAGGCATGCGCCAGTAGCATATTGCACATTGTGTCACGGCAGGGACTGGGCGAGGGGATGAGGGCCAGACCAGGGCGAACCGCCGAAGCCAAGGCGGGGCCTGCTGCGGCGCCAGTGCCGCACCATTCTTCAGCAGCGACTCAAGCGCTTGGCCTGCCTCAGCAGTCATGCATATGCGTGTTTGCATGTGCACGGCTGCATGCTGGCAATCAGCATTGCTTGGGTGGCTCCGTTCACCTGGCAGATGCATCTTTGGTCTGCCACCATGCACGCCTGAATCCTCCTGTTGTTGCATGCAACAACCAACATGCGGTGTTGTCCACTGTGCAGGAGCAAGGACGGCTACGCCAACATACTGAAGACCGGAGCAATCGACTTTGCGGGCAGCGGTACGTGGTACCACCACACCACATCACACCACCTGGCTGGCTGGTCAGGGAGGCATGCAGTGCAGCCCAAACACAGTCACCCCAGCAAATCAGGCACCGGAGCTGACGGCCCTTGCTTGAGCCCCTCGGCCCAGTTTAAGCTGCGTCTGTCTGAAACATGCAACTGCTGCAGCTAGCCAGTGAGTGTGCATTACCATTTACCAGTGACACATGCCGCCTGTTGCTGATGCTTGTCACGCACGTGCATGCCTGGCTGCAGGCGTGGTCCACATGGTGGGCGGCTGGGCGGCGCTGGTGGGTGCGGTGCTGGTGGGGCCGCGCCTGGGGCGCTTCACGCCGGAGGGGCAGGTCAGCGCCAGCGACGACTTCAGGGGCAGCAATGGAAAGCTCGTGGTCATGGGTGAGTCGCCATGCAGCCAAGTGAAGGGAACCTGCTGGCTGCTCACTTCACATCACGCACCCAGTGGGCCTTGTGGTGGCGGCAGCGCTGGGGTGGTGCGATGGGGCATGTCAGGCGGAACTGCAGCTGCTGCTGGGAAGTGCTTGCCAGTGGCACGTCAACCTTCTGCGTCCACATTCATGGCTGCTGTTGGCATCTCAAACTATGTGTTGTACCACCAGTCAGCACCACTAGCTGCCCACAGACACCACTAACTGCCCGCACTCACGCATGCACTCACGCCTCCGTCATCACCCTGCAGGCACCTTCCTGCTGTGGTTCGGCTGGTACGGCTTCAACCCAGGTGCGCGCCGACCACAGCAACGGCAAAAGCTGGCGCTTCTGCTGGTTTTTCTTTGTAGGATGAGAGTATGAGATTCATT
Source organism: Chlamydomonas asymmetrica (assembly GCA_001662385.1). NCBI lineage: Eukaryota > Viridiplantae > Chlorophyta > Chlorophyceae > Chlamydomonadales > Chlamydomonadaceae > Chlamydomonas > Chlamydomonas asymmetrica. The sequence continues at coordinate 53,932 of BDDA01000422.1, read as the reverse complement.
AAATTGTTGCCAACACCCTCTATATCATGATCCGCTGCGATTGGCGCAATTCCATCACTTTGCAATGCCGGAATAGCTGGCTGGGGCACACTGCAAGGCACACTTGCTTGGGGGATCAGTGGAGCTTGCTTCATAGGTTTGCATCTCAGATTGGTTTCACAAACACATTACAGCTGCTTGCACTGTGGTATATCCGACTGGGTGCGCATACCCGTCCTGCCTCTGCTGCTGCTCGTCCTGTTTCACCCACTTCCTGCATCCCTCCGCTGCGCTGCGCAGGCTCCAACTTGGTCATCGCCGACGCTGCCAGCGCCACCATAGTTGCGCGCGTCGCCGTCACCACCACCCTCGCCGCCGGCACGGCCGGCATGGTCACGCTGCTGCTCAAGTTTGCGCTGTCGGGTATGTGGCACACCATCGCGGTGTGCAACGGCGTGCTTGCGGGCCTGGTGGCCGTCACCGCCGGCTGCTCTGTGATTGAGCCCTGGGCCGCCATCATCGTGGGCGGGCTGGCTGCGCCCGTGTTCCTGTGGGCGGAGTGGTTCTGCCTGCACAAGCTCAAGGTGGACGACCCGGTGAGACACGCTGCCTGAGACCACACTGGCTGACAGGCTGCGTGTGCGCATGCATGACTGTACTGCATGCATTCCTACCCCGAAATACAGTACACCTGTGAACATACCAAAGGGTGCATGACGCGTGTGTGTTGTGATGCGGGATGGGGTTGTGGACTGCATCCGCCAGCACCCACAGCAGCTAGGTTGCACTCAGGCTGTACATTGCGGCAGGCAGGCCACAGGTGAGGTGGGCATCCCAACCAACTCACTCGGGGGCGTACAGGCACAATAGGTGTATAGTGTGCGTGTGTGTGTGCATATATGCGTTGGCATCCGGTGAACTCATCGGCGGGGCCTACCTCATGTGCGTGTGGGTGCCTGCCTGCCTGCGCGTGTGTATATATGCACCACAGCCCCTACGCAGCAGACACATATATATATCCTGACTGCCCGCACGTTGACCCCCTGCGCGCCCCCCTCCCCCCTCCCCTTTACTTGCCCCCTACCATGCCATGATGCTGATGCTGCTGCAGGTGAGCGCCTGGGCGATGCACGGCGTGGTGGGCGCCTGGGGCGTGCTGTACCCGGGCCTTATGGCGGCGCCGCGCTACGTGACGGAGGTGTACGGCGCGTATGGCTTTGGCATGGACGCGCAGGAGGGACACCGGTGAGTGAGGGGGGAGGCCAGGGGGGGTAAGGGGGGCAGCGAGGAGAGGCCAGGGGACATGTTCTGTAAGGCTGGCATGGGGTGTACGCAGAGGACCGGCAGCGTGCAGCAGCGCGCATGGCGGTGCTGATGGCAGGTGCATGATAGCAGCGTGAAGTTGCGTGCAGCTCAATGCGTGACCCACTCACTCACTGACGGGGCTGATAGGTCTGTGATGGCACCCATACACTGCTCACATGAGCGCCGTTAGGTGGGGAGGAGGGCCGCCAGCGTGCCCGCATGTGTACCTGCGCGTGCATGCATACCTACCTCATGTACTGCGTGTATCCAGCAGGGAGGCATGCTGTGTGCAGCGAGCTTGCCAGGGGGCACTGCGCTTGCTCGCCTCACCTGGCTCGTTATCGTTGCACGCAGCAGCCTGGCCTGCACGGCTGCTGGTCACTCACACCCACGCTAACCTGTGCATTTGCAAAGCGTTGATCAAACCGTCTCACCCTTACACGTGCTGCAGGTATGGCATCTTCTATGGTGGTCACGGCCAGGTGCTGCTGTGCCAAGTGATTGAAATTGTTGTCATTATCGGCTGGGTGGTCGGCATGATGACGCCCTACTTTGGCGCACTCAAGGTGAGGCAGGCGGACCGCACACAGGCCGCTCCTCGTAACTTTCCAAGTATCACAATCCTCCTCCTCATGCCAGATGCCAGCAAGCTACCACCACAACCCCAACACGACAATTCACACTTACAGCACATTGCATCTCCAATGCAAATGATTTGGCGGATGCACACTCGAGACATGTTGTGCTCGCTTAAGTGAGCTTGATTGACTGTCCCAAGGGGTGCTCTAGCGTATATTCGTATAGCCTCCTAGCTGGATGATCCGCCACCAACTCAGGGTACTGGTGCTGTGGTAGCGGCGTCACGCCCGCTTGTGTGGCCTTTGCACGTGTTGAACACCAGCATCTGCCTCCTGCTGCTGCTACTCCTGCTGCTGCTTCTGTTTTCAGTTCATGGGCGTGCTGCGCGTGCGTGAGGAGTTGGAGCTCAAGGGCCTGGACCACAAGAGCACCTCCTTCAGGCCACTCAACATGAAGGGCCTCACAGTCACCGCCTCGGGCTCAGTCACCTACAATCACGCGTTGCACGCCGGCAGCGGCAGCAGCAGCAGCGCCGGGAACGGCACGCTGGCGCTGACGGCCCTGGCGGGCAGCAGCGCTGTCGCCAAGGGCAGCACCATTGTGGTGGCGGACGAGGCCTCTCACGGCGGTACCACCAGCACCAGCGGTGCCAGCCTCGTGCAGCAGCCTGCCGCAGACGCCGCCAGCCGTGCGGTGTAGGCCTGATCGTAGTGCGACAGACATGTGTGCGACGCTCCGTTCTGGAGCGCTGCAAAGCAGGCGTGGCAGCTAGATTGGCGCTCACTCAAGACTGCCATACAACACAACCTTCAATATTGCCAAAACAGACGATGTACAGGCATGACCACTAAGGCACTAACACTAGCATCGGTACTACGGCTACTTGCCATCCACTGGCTCCGTACTGCCTGTACTGCTGGAGGCGTGTGTATGCAGAGCCCCATTATCGTATAGCGACGCAAGTGAGCATCAGTAGCATCCATCCTACCTACCTCACGCATGCATTATGTATTAATGCATACCTCGTCGCGACATGACCAGCGGGTAGGCGGGTAGACTGCCGGCACACTGTCGCGCTGTGAGCGGTAGCCGCAGCGACATGGCTGCTTGTGCTGTTTCGCCGGCATGGGAGGGGCAACGGGCAGCAGGTATGGCGGCATTACACTAGCCAGGTCGACTGGCAGATGTGGCAGCGCTGGTTGACAGAGCAGGTGCCGCGCGTGTACCGGCATATGAAGGGGTTTACACAGGGTGCACACGCGATAAATGGTGGACCAGTAGAGGTGAATGCGTCTGCCTGGGGTGCAGGCAGGGTGCATGCCGGAGTAGGATGAGATTGGGTGGCTGCATGTGGCCTTAGGCAGCAGTGCCCAGCCTACTCCTGCGTGATTCACTGTTGGTGCCCTGGTGCGCACCTGAGCCCATTGCTTGCCAAAGCGCACTGCTAAATTTGCTTGCTCCCGATCAAATTTGGTGTACCGTTATTATGGCAATACCGGTATGTGCACAAACCATGTGATTGTCATTGCATGACCTTTCATGCTGCATGAAGTGAACATTCCATGCCTTGCGCTGCGTTCACCGGCACATGTGCCTGTACGGGCTGTGCATGAGACCGTGACACTGGCTGCCCGGCAGAACGGTACGTGTGTCGGCTGGAAAGCCTGTAGGAATTGCGTGACCGACAGCGTCATTTACTGATGATGGGTGCATAGGAAGCGCCGCCATGCGATCGACCGCTGGGCCGTATGCGGGGGGCGGGGAGATGCTGCCGCCGCCGCAGCGACTTGACCCAGTGCGCTGAGGCATGCTATAGAGCGAGGCTTTGAGGATGCTAAATGATGTCGTCGAGCATGACCATGTACTGCATTGCCGCGTTATCCAACACCGTGCTTTAATGAGTTTTTAGTGTGCCTATTCCCGTATGTTTCTGACCTGTCCAAGGCATTGAGTTTTGGGCAGGCTAAGGACAATTCTCTCCACTCGCTTGGCTGGTGGTGGAGGTACCGCCAATACGGGTACCGCATGTATGCGAGGATTGCTGCGCCCACCTCCACCTCCATGGCCTGCCCGAATACGTGTGTACCCAAACAACGCCAATGAGGCAATAACACCGCCAATCTCCACTGCTGGCTTGTTCAATAGTGCGCTGTTGTTGAGGCTGTTGCGGCCTGTGCATGATGGACTGCGGCGTCCTCACCGGGCCTGACCCCAGGTGCGCCCGCCCCCAGCAGCAGCAGCAGGTGCAGGTGCATGTGCTTCCACGTGCAAGTTGAATGAAGACTGGTGTTGCAAGCCCTGCTGCGCTGTGCCACCCTGGGGAGGGGGTTGAGGTGAGGTGGCGAGGGCTGTGCGAGGGCTGTGTGGGGGATATTGGTAGGTAGGTGCTCCCCGGGGGCCCTGCTGCCAGCCGCATCACATACGCCCCATGCACGGTATGCTACAAGCACGCATGCGACACAATCCGCCGCGCACAGTTTGTGCAGTGCACCGCATGTAAACCAGCCAGCCACCCACCCACTCTAGGGCAAGGCGGATGCAGGTGCATCATTTGCCTGCCATGCGTGTTGCGCTGCTGCTCATGCTGCACTGCAGCCCTACCATATGCGCCCAGGCACGCTTGCTTGCTGTCCAGCACAATTGAAGCTGTGCGTTGCTGTTACATCCTCAACTCAGCTACTTAACGGAGTTGATTGCCCCCATCCTCACTACACGCATACACAACAAAAACGCGCTCACTTTTGGCGCTGAACCACACAGGCGGCAGATGCAGTATGGCTTCCAGAATCCAAGGTGTGCTTGTGAGTTGTGTCCAATCACAGTAAAGTAGTTGAGCGAGCGGTTCCGCAAGCCACGCCAACACGCCGGTCGGGGATCTGACCAGGCATGATATCAAGCTGGTCGATCAATGACACCAGCAGGTGCCCGGAGCACGGCTTGCGGGATCAACCACGTCCGCACAGCACTCACTTCACATCACAAGGCGCTCCCATCCGCTCAACAACAGACCTGCAGTGTCTCTCGGTGCATGATGGCACGGGTAAGAAATGAGGCTGCCTGATGGTAGCCAGTAACATCAACGTACACCATACAACAACAACACAGTACAACACATTACAACAATAACACATCACAACAACAACACAGTACAACAATAACACATCACAACAACAACACGTTACAACAACACGTACTCAGCGGTACGTCGCTTGCACTCCAAAGTGCAGTCAGCAGGCGCAGACGCATCGTGCCACTCCAGCCAAACTTTTGGGCGAAGGGTCGAGCTATGACAGCACATGGATCGACACACGTCAATGTCAGACGAAACAATACAGGGGCCAGGCACCAGGTGTGAAAAGCATAATCGCGTAGACAGCCAAGCAACACCTTACGCAGTACACACGTACATGCGATGGTCCACATACACTGCCAGCCAATCAAGGACACCAACCCCAGCCAAGCCAACGTGAGCCAATGAGCCCTGAACGTCAACCAAGAAAAGCTGAACAGCTATGAATGGCATGCTCTACAGCTGGGGCGATGAGGGCTCACATGCGAAAGGAATAGAGAAGGGAGGGCCTTCAGTGCAGCACACACAACACAACCACTTAAAAGGGGCATACCATGTATGCATATGCGTGATGCATACAGGTGACGTGACACATTCGGGACAGGCTGGGCAGGCATCCCTGTGCAGCAGGTTTGTGCATGCAGCGATGTAAGCCCATGCTTGATGTTGATGCTTCATACGAGTCATGCATACGTATGAATGGTCACCTGCGCCGCAATGCTAGGAGCTTCGATACGACCACCGGTGGCATAGACAATAACATGTGACAATAGCATGTGACAATAGCATTTGATAGAGCCCAAAGCATAAGCAGCAGTGTTTTGTTCGAACGACGGAACGACACAGCGCTTCCGTCCAAGCGTAGGCCGGACGGCTAACGACAAGCAGCAAGCAGCGGACGAGAAGAGCTGAGCCAGGGCTGAGGGTTCACAGATTCTTCACAGGGCATCACCAGCAACTTCACCGAGCATGCCTGTTTGACAGCCAGCCCAGGGCCCCCAAGATGAGTTTCAGGTCGTTCAATCATGCTTAAACGTCAGCGCCTGCGATGGCTCCAAGCCAGCTTGCATGATGGCGGTGCTGCCGCGCGAACACGTACGCGACAGAGGTCAGGAGTCAGGACATACCCGTCGGCACCAGCCAGCCAGTAGCAAGGTGGATTTGGAGGGCGAGCAGCAGCAGCACACATGCACACAGCGCAAGGGAGCGCACGAGTAAGGCGCACTGTTCACTGCGCAGGCACGCGCGCTGACCGTCTGACAGTATGGGAGTCGTGCCCGCTACGTGGGCCACCACATGCCGGTGAAGGGGGCACATGACCCACCACCTGGCGTAATCAACCAATGCTGGTGTGTAAGCTCCGTCTGTTATGACCCCAATAAGGTGCTCTTGCCGGTCCTCGCCACACACCGATCCTGGCTGGTGCGGGGCTTATTTATTGCCGTATTCCTCAGCCTGCGCCTACCAGCACAAGCACAAGTACCCTCCACGCGCTGCAGCAGCACAAGCAGCCCCCAAGCAGCTACCGACTGAGTGGCATCGCAGGCCCACTGGCAAGCATAGCGGTGCACTATATGGTGCTGTTGGCTTGCCGCCAAGTCCCTCCTTGCTTCTCAGCCTGCCTGCCTGCCTGCTCACATGATGGCGCAGCCGCATCCCTTGCCTGATGGGTCCGCTGCGTCCATCTCCGCCACCACGCCGCCGTCCACCATGTCCTGCAGCGCACACACCACCTGCAGACAGGCAGCAGTACGTGCGCACATACTTGGCACATACTTGGCACACGGTGGCATACATGCAATGGACCTTGCCGCACCTGGGAGCCCCGCATCTGCATGCAACAAGCTGCAGGGGGAAACTCCGCAGACAGATGCTCTACTGCTGCAGACTTGTACTGTACCTATAATCTGACCCACAGGCGCCGGTATCCGCTCAGTCTGACCTGCAGGCACCGCCTGCGCGCGTGCCTGCGCCTGCTGCGCCTCTCCCCACCTTTGAGAAGCTGGGCCGCTTGTTGGGATCCTGGTGCCAGGTCGCGGCCTGCAGCGCCTTCAGCGGCTCAGGCCACCACACGGGGATGGCCTCGCGCACACCTGCCAGCAGCACACTCATGCACGCGCGTGCCAGCAGCCGAATCAGCACCAGCATCAGGGTCACGCCAGCGGGGAGCGAGCCTTCAGCGCAGCACATGGTCAGCGGCACAGCATGCTTTGAGCATACATGTGCGCGATTGTACAGCAGCGGTGGGCCACACTGACAGCAGCGCGCTGGCGACGCAGGTACACGCAGCACTCTAGCCACACAGCAGTCCCCCCCCCCTTCATCTGGCACTGGTGCAGGTGCTTGCGCCTGGCAGCTCAGGCCGGCCGCCTGCGTGCTGCGCCCTGCTGCCTCACCTGCTGCCCTGTTGTTTACGTAGTCCAGGATGGCTGACTGCACGGCGTCCTCGGGGCTCTCGTTCTCATTGCCGTACAGCGCGTGGTGGGTGGCCTGCACGAGTGCGCGGTGAGGGGGGGAGGGGGGGCGGGGTGGGGGGCATGCGGTAGCAAGTCACAAAAGCACACACACGCAGTGGCCGCATGGCTGCACACACGCAAGGCGTGTGTGACCAAGGCACGTGTGACCGCACACACAGCTTGCAGGCTGTTGGCAATAGCATGGCGCCAGGCATATGCACACATTGGCGTACACGGTGCAGCGCAGCACTAGGAGGCTTCAGCTTCCATGCAGATGAACCTCCCGCTTCTCCCTCACGCACGCACGCACACGGGTCAGCTGGCGGGCCACGCACCAGGCCACCCGGCCCTGAGCCTCACACACGCACATCCTTCTCCAGCCTGCTAAGGTGCATGAGCATGTGACGCGTGAGGTGGCTGCGGCAGAGCGTGTGGCCCTTGACTGACACTGGCCTGTGCACTGAGCCACCCCTGACTGTCCCACCCACCTTGAAGACCAGCAGTCGTCGCGTGAGCAGCTCGTACATCATGATGCCAAAGCTGAACACGTCCACAGTCTCGTTGTAGCGCTGCCCCTTGACCAGCTCCGGCGCCATGTACATCAACGAACCAACCTGATGGGGCGGCGGGGCAGCGCAGCGCAGTGCAGCGGCATGCGAGTGAAAGGGTGGTGGTGTGGTATGGTGTGGCGTCCCACACATTATCCATCGACGCAATCAGCGGACGTGCACAGCAACGGTGCTGTGCTGCAGGACATGTGATGGGCCATGTGGCGTGCGGTGCCAGTCGTGCGCAAGAGATGGCTTCATTGGCCTGCCTGCTGCCCCCGCCCATGCTCAACTGAACATCGCTGATATGCTGTATGCGCTGCCGACTGTATGGAGCAACGCCAAGCCGAAACTCGAAGCACAACTCGTCAGACAGGCTGAGTTGCACGTGCCGCGTGCTGGGTGCATGTCACTGCCCAACCGCCGTACTGCACCTCACCTCGCCTTACCTGTGTGGTTGCGTCCATCCCAAACGCCGCTCTGCGTGAGAGCGTGGTGCTGCTGGCCAGCGCGGCAGCGGCGCGCAGGGAAGCGCTGCCCCCCGGGTTGCCGCTGCTGCCTGTGCGTGACATGGTAGACATGGTGGCGGTGCGCTTGATGGTGTGTGACATGCTCTTGTCAATCAGCGCCTTATACGCCGCCGCCGCCGTCAGCAACACCCTCTGGGAGCTGCAAGCAAGCAAGCAAGCAGGGCATTGGCGATGCGATAGCAGTGCCGGGAGGCGCCATTAGTCAGTACATCACAACACACAGAACTGCAGAGTGCGTCACATCACACCTGACAGCATTTGTGAGACCACACATTGTGCGAAATGTAGGGGCGAGCATGCAGTGCCCTGATCACATGCTGCGGACTGGGCTTCAACACCTTCCTGGACCGCTGCACTCCCCACCCCACACACAATTACGGCGCCAGGCTGGCTTGCACGTGCAACCGGCGTGTCCCAGCCACCGATGCATGGATGGCCTGCATGCAGGCTCACACACGCCATAGCACAATGGCGCTGCGGCTTGGACAACACAACACCTGCTCCAGGCGCGCCCGCACCCACCTGCTGCCTGCTGGTAATCCCTTGGGGGCCTTGGCGCTGATGGTGGCGGTGATGGTGACCGTTGACGCGGAGCGTAGCAGCGTAGTAGTAGCTGTAGGGACAGCCCCAGCTGCATCGCCATCTGCCAGATCATCTCCCTTGCTGTCACCGCCCTCCAGCGGCGGCCTGCCGGACGCAGCTGGCCCCTCCACGCTGCACCACACACCTTTCCCTGCATCAGCACCCTCCTCCTCCTCCTCCTCCTCCTGCTCGTCTTCGCCCGCTGTGGCCGCCGCCGCAATGAGCTCCTGCACGCCGGTGTGTCCCAGCGTGGCGGAGCGAATGAATTGGGTGACGCTGAAGCCCCCTGCGCCGGACTGGGAGGAGGGCCCTGCGGCTGCACCTGCACCTGGCGCCTGGCCTGCCCCCAGCATAGCTCTGGCGCGCGCAGGCTTGCAGGGCAAGGCGGTTGCAGCACTTGCTGCCAGTGCTCCTGCTGCGCTGCTGCTGATGCCGGGGGTGGTGGTGGCCGCACCATCAGGGGCGTTGTGGGCCCTGCTGGCCTTGGGTGCACGAGAGCGTGTCGTCTTGGTGCACGCTGGAGGGCTGCTGCTGGGTGTCATTGCCTGCAGCAGCAGCAGCAGCAACAGCCCCGCAACAACACGAAACCACAGACTTGGATAGCGGCCAGGCAGCAGGAAGTCAGTGGACCAATGGCAGCGTGCGACGGGGCGATAGCTTGCAGTCGGGCGGGGCACGCCAAGCCACGACAGGCATGCACATCAGCTATTCAGCTGTTGCTCCACAGGGGCCGGGCAAGATGCCAGACACTTGGCGGCACAGAGACACAACCGTACATCATTGTGGGCGGGCGATAGTAAGCAAAATAACTGCAAATGGCCTGCCGTCAACATGTGTGCACAAGCACACGCGTCATCACCATGCGCATGCCTCGTCTCGCCCCATCAGCCTGCACCGGCTGCGCGTACTCACCCGTTGCCGCAGCCTCCAGAGCCATCAGCGCCAGCATCTTGATGCGCACAGAGTCCTCCGCACTCATGCCACCGCCGCCACCATGCACATGCTGCTGCTGCGGTGCGCCGGCGGAGCGGTTTACGGTGCCGAGACCGCCGCCGCCAGCACCGCCCAGGCTTTTCAGCGCGACTTCACCACTGCCACCGCGTGTGCTGCACTTGTCACTGGGCCCTGCCTGGTCCTCCACCTCTGCCGCCTCAATGCCGTGCCTGGCTGGCTTCTCGCTGGTCACGCTGTTGGCCCCGGTCGGCGTGTCGCTCGTCCCGTAGTACGACTGTCCTGCTGACTCAGCAGGCCAGCGTACCGCACCCTCCAGCGCCCAGCTGCCCTCATTCGCTCTGTCAGGCTGGGTGGATGTGGCAGTGGTCGGCAGGCCGCCCCATGCCGCCAGCAGCAGCCCCGCACCGCCGCCCGCAGGGGCCGACACGCCCGTGCCGCTGCCGTTGGCTTGCACCGTTGACATAGCACGCACAAGGGCCACCATGTTTGCGGAGATCACGGGTGTGTTGCCTTGAGTGCGCTGCTGTGAAGCGGCATTTGCCCCTGTCTGGTGGGCTGTCTGCGAGTCGCTCACTGTCGGGGCCAGATGCCCCGCGCAGCCGAGTGCCGCTGCCTGAGCAGCAGCGGCGGCGGTGGCTGCGCTTGCGTACTTGGAGTATGCAAAGGTGAGTGAGGTGCTGTTGGTGGCGGCCAGCACCCAGTCCTGCGTGACCGCCACCAGCGCG